>ML362626.1:16856-156423 GCA_005239505.1 Nicotiana paniculata
CCATATCAATCTCATGGGAAAAGTTCTTCAAGCTCAGAAATGGGTCGGATAGAAAACATGTTCAAACATATGATGGAGAGGAATGCATAATACGATGCCCAGATATCCTCTCACACTACTTTAATCCGAAATCTTGAAGTACAAATGGGCCAGATTTCACAAGCCTTAAACACACGCCCGAAGGGTGCACTACCAAGTGATACGGTGGTGAACCCCAAGGGTGGGGGCGGTAACCACTCGGAGTGGAAAAGGTGTGGAGACAAGTACTTCAGGGAAAAAGAAAGTTGTTGATGATGATGAAGTTGTACCCCAAGATGAGCTACCAGCTGATATGGAGCAAGCATTGGATGAGCCAAGTGAAGGTGAGGTAAGAATTGACATTCATGACAATAGAGAGGACTTGGATAGAAATGTGAACCCGTCTAGGAAACACATAATCGATATGCCAGAGCCGGTGGCCCCAAAGGAGACATTTCCTAGGCTACCTCCTCCCTATCCTCAGAGATTGTCAAAACAGAAGCAAGAGACCCAATTTAAAAAGTTCTTTGATATGATGAAGAGTCTCACCATAAATGTTCCTTTGGTTGAGGCCTTGGAGCAAATGCCAGGCTACGCTAAGTTTATGAAGGACTTGGTGACAAAAAAACGATCCATAGAATGTGAGACCATTAAGATGACTCACCAAGTGAGTGCTATTGTTCACTCCATGGCACCAAAACTTGAAGATCCGCGTGCCTTGACTATTCCTTGCACAATTAGGAGTGTTGACTTTGCAAAAGCCCTATGTGATCTTGGGTCAAGCATAAATTTGATTCCATATTCTGTGTTCAAGACCTTGGGGATCGGACAACCTAGGGCGACCTCTATGCGATTGCAAATGGCGGACCGATCAATGAAGAGGCCCCTAGGTATTATTGATGATGTCTTAGTGAGAGTGGACAAGTTCATATTGCCAGCAGATTTTGTTATCCTCGACTGTGAGGTTGATTTTAAGGTCCCTATTATCTTGGGGAGGCCTCTCCTTGCCACCGGGAAGTCCTTGGTCGATGTTGAAGCTGGGGAACTTACATTCAGAGTTGGTGATGAGAAAGTGGTCTTCCACATGTGCAAATCTATGAAGCAGCCCAACATCACCGAAGTGTTCTCTTTTATGGACCTTGTGTCCGAGGTTATTATTGATGATGCCAGTGTTATGATCCATGTTGATGACCCTGTGGAGTTGGCCTTGTTGAATCATGAGGACTCAGTGGTGGATGGTGTACTTGAGAGCTCCCATGCCCTTCAAGGCATGGGGACTTATTCCTATGCTCCCAGAAAATTGTCACTGGACTTGGAGAACAGGAAGACCCCACCAACAAAGCCATCCATCGAAGCCACTTCCGTCCCACCTCAGGTATGAATACCTTGGTCCCTCTTGTACTTTACCAGTTATTCTTTCCTCTTGCCTAACCCAATTGCAGGTTGACTCAACTTTAAAAGTGCTAAGGAGGAGGAAGAAAGCAATTGGTTGGACGACTGATATTCGGGGTATTAGCCCCGCCTTTTGCATGCACAAGATTATATTGGAGGATGGAGCCAAACCCTCTGTTGAACATCAAAGAACACTCAATGAAGCTATGCAAGATGTGGTGAAAAAAGAGATAATAAATGGCTTGATGCGGGTGTGGTCTATCCAATTTCGGATAGTGCTTGGACTTCTCCGGTCCAATGCGTTCCAAAAAAAGGGTGGAATGACAGTGATAAAAAATGATAAAAAAAGAGCTCATTCCTACAAGAACGGTTACCGGATGGCGGGTGTGCATGGACTACCGCAAACTCAACATGGTGACCCGCAAAGACCATTTTCCTTTACCATTCTTGGATCAGATGTTGGATAGGCTTGCAGGTTGAGCCTATTATTTCTTCCTTGACGGGTATTCTGGATATAATCAAATTTTGATAGCCCCGGAGGATAAAGAGAAGACCACCTTCACTTGCCCATATGGAACTTTTTCCTTTGCTCGAATGCCATTCGAACTTTGTAATGCCCCAGCTACTTCCCAAAGGATGTATGATGGAAATCTTCACAGACATGGTGGAAGACTTTCTAGAAGTATTTATGGATAAATTTATGTCATCGGGGATTCTTTCGACGAATGCTTGAGTCGTCTTGATAAAGTCCTTGCTCGACGTGAAGAAATAAATTTGGTCTTGAATTGGGAAAAATTCCACTTTATGGTGGAGGAAGGAATTGTTTTGGGCCATAAGATTTCAAATAATGGCATTGAGGTTGATAAGGCAAAGATCAAGGTTATTTCAAAATTGCCACCACCTATTTCAGTGAGAGGAGTCCGGAGCTTTCTTGGCCATGCCGGTTTTTACCGGCGGTTTATCAAAGATTTCTCTAAGGTGGTGAATCCATTATGCAAGCTGTTAGAGAAGGATGCCAAATTCAATTTTGATGAGCCGTGTATGCAAGCTTTTGAACTCTTAAAACACAAGCTCACTACCACTCCCATCATCACGGTACCAGATTGGAGTGCCCCATTTGAGCTTATGTGTGATACAAGTGATGTTGCTGTGGGTGCTCTGCTTGGGAAAAGGGTGAATAAAGTGTTTCATCCAATCTACTATGCCAGCAAGACCATGAACTCTGCTCAAATGAACTACACAGTCACAGAGAAGGTGCTTCTAGCTATAGTCTTTTCCATGGAAAACTTTTGAGCTTATTTGATGGGTGCCAAAGTCATGGTTCACACAGACCATGCAGCACTCAGGTACCTCATGACCAAAAAGGATTCTAAGGCAAGACTTATGAGATGGGTTTTGTTGTTACAAGAGTTTGATCTAGAGATAATGGACCGAAGAGGGAGAGAGAATCAAGTTGCCTATCATCTGTCCCGTTTGGAGGAGCAAGGACGTCCTTGTGACGGACTTGAGATCAATGATAGTTTCCCGGATGAACAACTCCTTTCAATGTCCATGAGAGAAATGCCATGGTTTGCGGATATTGCTAATTTCCTAGTCATCGTAAATGTCTCTTGTGAGCTCTCTTCTAACCAAAGGAAGAAGCTTCAAAGGTATAGCTTGGATTTCTATTGGGATGAGCCTTATTTATTCAAGATTTGCACCGATGGGGTAATCCGGCGATGTGTACCGGAGGAAGAGCAACTAGCCATCCTTGAGTCTTGCCACTCCTCGCCGTATGGTGGTCATCACGGAGGGGTGAGAACTGCTTCTAAAGTGCTTAGTTGTGGGTTCTTTTGGCCCACTTTGTATAAGGATGCTAGTACCCTAGTGAAGAGGTGTGATGAATGCCAAAGAGCCGTGGGGAATTTCCAAAATGGATGAGATGCCTTTAAACTCAATTCTCGAGGTAGATATCTTTGATGTTTGGGGCATTGACTTTATGGGGCCATTCGTGAGTTCATGTGGGAACACATAAATCTTGGTCGCGGTTGATTATGTGTCAAAATTGGTGGAGGCCATAGCCTCACCAAACAATGAGGGCCGGAGTGTGATAGCTTTTCTCAAGAAGAATATCTTTACTAGGTTTGGCACTCCACGAGCCATCATCAGTGACGGGGGGTCACATTTTTGCAACAAAGCCTTTGACTCCTTGCTTTCTAAGTATGGGGTCAACCATAAAGTCACTACCCCGTACCGCCCTCAGGCTAGTGGCCAAGTTGAAGTGTCTAACAGGGAGATAAATAGCATATTATCCAAAACAGTCAATGCCAATAGGACCGATTGGGCTAAAAAATTAGATGATGCTCTTTGGGCTTACCAGACCGCCTACAAGACCCCAATTGGGATGTCCCCATATCGCTTGATCTTTGGAAAAGTATGCCACCTTCCGGTGGAATTGGAGCACAAGGCTATGTGGGCCTTGAAAAAGCTGAACTTGGAATGGGATGTAGCTGCAAATCTTAGAGTGGAGCAATTGAATGAGTTGGATGAGTTTAGATTCCATGCGTACTCCAGTTCGTCCGTGTATAAAGACAAAATGAATTACCTACATGACAAATATGCTCGAGGAAAAGAGTTCAAAGTTGGTGACTTGGTCTTATTGTTCAATTCTCGGTTGAGGTTATTTCCCGGGAAGCTAAAGTCAAAGTGGAGTGGGCCTTTTGAAGTGGTACTTGTCACTCCATTTGGGGATCTTGACCTCAAGAACAAAAGTGTTGAAGTATTCCGAGTGAATGGTCACCGGGTAAAACACTATCTTGGCAAAGTTGATGACAGCCACGTCGTGGCACTTATTCATCTCCAATGATTCCGGTAAAATGTGTCGTGCCGCGACGTTAAATCATGCTCTTCTTGGGAGGCAACCCATGTGTCTTTAATTTCATTTTCTTTGTTTTTCTTGGTAAAATAGGTTCCACTTTTACACTAACTAGTTTTTGGATGTGTAGGATGATTTTGACACAGGAATTCGGCTGAGTACAGAATCAAAAGCTCATTGGAAATTGACTTCGCGGCCGCGGTCGACTTTTCGCGGTCCGCGAAGTCAATATGATGCAATCAGAGTGTTCTGGAAATGGACTTCTCGGCCGCGGTCAACTTTTCGCGGTCCGCAAAGCCCTTCTACCTTGTAAACCTTATGCCATTAAATGACCGCGGACCGCAGTTGATTTTTTGCGGTCCACGGTAGGTAAGTGGGGTGGTCCCCAGCTCCTCATATAAATAGGACTTTAGGGTTTCATTTCACACTTTTCACACTGTAGCTAAGCCTAAGCCACTTCCGACTGTGTCTCACTTTAGCATCCTCTGAAACTCATTGCTTGCATCCATACTTTCATCCAAACATCTAGTAAGTGTATTTATGCTTCATTAACTTCTTAATTTCTTTATTTTCTTTAGTTTTCATTTTCTTTTTCATTATTATTTTCTCTTTTTAGGCATGTAAATGTTAGGCTTAGCCCAAATAGGTTCATAATAGTCCTTTTGGAATGCATTTGCACTGATTACTTATGTGGGACATATCTCAATGAACACTTTAGCATAGAAATTGGAAGTTCTGGGAACCCTAGGTAAATAGCTATTTTCGCGGTCCGCGGTCCATTTTTTGCGGACCGCGGTGCTTCATTTTGCAAAAGTTCAATCTGATGTTTCGCGGTCCGCGGTCCCTGCTGTCCAGAAATCATACCACACTGGATCTAACTTCGCGGCCACGGTCAATTTTTCATGGTCCGCAAAGTCATTTCCAGTGTGTATTGCTCAATCATGATTAGACTTTCGCGGTCCGTGAAGTCATTTCAGTATGTCTTGCCTCATTACATTATACTTAGACTCCAGTGTCTGCACATCAATGTTCAGGAAACTAACCATGTTCACTTATGTGTACTTTGTAGGCAATGGTACTATCTCGTGGAGGATGTCGCAAAAACACGGGTAGAGGAGAAACTCAAAGGGGGAGAGGCCCGGGGGCACCAAGGCAACCTTCAAAAGTTACATTGCCTCAGTCATCACGACGGCCCAATCGGGTTACAGACTCTCCTCCTTCACCATCAGGAAGTGAATATGCTCCGTCAGATGAGGCCTCATCACAGCCATCCCCAATGGGCCCGGTCTCATCTCTTTCGGCCCATGCACGAGCAGTGTCTCCAGCCAAATCCGCCTCCAGGATACACTCATACTCAACTTCCCCTACAACTTCCTTATCTGGGAAGCATTCAAGTGCCAGCAAAGGGGAGGTGCCGGTGGTTGAAGGGGTAGAGCGCACTCGAAATTCGGATGTGTGGAAGGATCGTTTTGTCAGTGAAAAGGCCTTCCACAGATTCAGGGAGTTGTGGAATGCACAGTCTCTTATCCCGGAGCGCACCTTCTTAATGAAAGATTTATCCAAATAAAACCCCAATGTGAGGCAGCAATTTCGAGACAGGAAAGGATGGTCTTATTTCACTGAGCATCTTTCGGAGGCCAATGAGCATATAGTGAAGGAATTCTACACCAATTTGCTTTTTCTGGAAAAGGACTCAAAGGCATCCAAAGTTCGCAATTTCACTGTGCCTTTTGACGGACCTTCACTAAATGACTATTTGGAGATGGATGAGGTAGACGATTCATTGTACCGGGAAAAACTTGCCGAAAAGGATGCTGCGAGAAATTGGTTGGCTTTGCACTTGGCTAAGCCCGGAGACACCCCGGAGTGGTTAACGACTGGAAAGACTATCACCAGGAGGACCCTGAACTTCGAGGCTAAAGGATGGGAGACTTTTGTATGTACCAGGCTAGATCCGACACATCATGACCAGACCCTCCCTTTCAGTAGGGCTATATTAGTAGAATCCATTATGGCCGGATACCCCATCAATGTGGGGAATGTGATGTCCGAGGTCATTAGCCGGGTGGTCAGCACAGGTGATACTTCTTACCCTTTTCCTCATTACCTGACCATGTATTGTGAAGACCAGGAAGTGACTATGAAGCGCTTTGACACCAAAGTCAAGACCAAAGCACCTTTCTCCTGGTATGACTTGAAAGATGAGGATAACCCAAAAAAGAAATCAAAGGGAAAGTCGGTTGCCTCCACTAGCCAGTCTGAAGAGCCAGTGGTAGTGGCGGAACACTCACTGCCCCAGCCTGCCATTCCAGAGGAGGCTTCATGCCCATCTTCCTCCACAGCTACTGACATCCCCTCCACCAGAGCCTATCCCATGACTGCTCAACGGCTGAACATGACTCTCACTAGCCTCACCAACTGGCTGCAGTCAACTACTACAAAGTTGACTGCAATTTCTACAGCCGTGGCAGCCCCAGTTACTCCTCCCCCACCACAGGTTCCGCAGTCCATTGAGGATACCCTGAAAGAAATTTTGGAGAATCAGAAGAAAATCTTGGACGCGGTGGGTGCACATGAGAGTGCATTGGAAAAGCTAGCCAAAGAAACAAAGAAGCTGAGGAAGACTAGGGTGTCAAAGGAGGAGGTGGCGAAGCTGAGAAAGGAGGTCGACAAGCTATCATGCGATCACATTCCTTTGGAGATGCTCCTAGCCGACCCCACAGAGGCCCAGCCAGAGAAGCATCCATTGCCTCAATCAGTGCAGGAAGAGGAGCCGGTGAGGCCACTGAAGAAGAGAAAGGTCATGCCACGTGCCCAGAACATCAGGCTTGTACTAGCAGACCCCCCTACAGAGCACACTCCGGCTCAGAGCCAGGAGGCTCAGCCCACCGGATCTCCATCACACGCTATACCAGATGCATCTCCTACAGGTTCCTCATCTCAGGCAGTTCCTACCTCATCTCAGACAGAGCACCAGGGACCTCATCAGGCCGAGGGCCAATAGGAAGTTTTCTTTACTCTCTCTCTCCCATATTTTGCGCACTATTTTTGCTCTATAGCATTGAGGACAATGCTTTATTTTAGTTGGGGGAATGGCCCTATATGCATTTTATTTTGGGCTACATAGGATTGTATAATGAAAACAACTTCTTGTTTCTTTTTCTTTACGTTATTTCCCTTTTTGGTATGTATAAGATAACTATCCATTGTAAATATTCATCCCTTATGTATATTCATCTAATTCCCCTATTGTACATATTCATTCCATCCCACACACTTTACTTTATTTTACGCATTTCTTTTCTATTTTATAGCTTCTTACTTTTCTTTCATAACTTCTTGTTTGGGTTTCGCGTGAGCAATAAGCCTTTGGTTTTCTTAACGCCACGGTTCTTTCCAAAGGTGGAACTTGTGTGAACCGGGTGGCTCTTCCCAAGGATGGACGGCGTGTCAACCTTCTTAAGGGTTTGAGTTTGTTTTCTTTTTCCTTTTTTTTGTTGCTTTTTTTTTCAATAACGGTGCCTCAAACAAAGCTTCACTTGGGCCTAACACAGTTTCCTTTGATCCCATGGTCAAAGACAAACAGTTGTGTTGAGGATGGTGATAGTGATGATCTTGAGACTCTTGTGTTGGCCGATAATCATCGGATGGTTCTTCGGGACAATTTTTTTTACTCAAAGTACGACTAAGGTCGTTGTGGGCCCTCGACTCGGTTTCTGTAACAATCCTTTAGCTGTGAATGGTGAGAAATTCGTAATTGCAAGTCCACGTTCCGTGCCACTAGTCTAGAACTTGCCCTGAGTGTTGTCTAGGCGAAATTCTAGGTGTAATTTGACTTGAGAAGTGACTAAAGGCTTTCCTTGGCTTGAACAAAGAATTGAACACTTCCATGACCTTCCAAGAGAAATATTCCCTAGTCAACTCTTTTGAACCTTAAGCCTTTTCTTTGTACCCAAGTTACAAGCCTTTAACCATTCTTTTACCTTCTCTTGGCACCCGATCTTTCCTTGGCGCTAGGCACAAGAAGTAAGTTTGGGAGAGAGACGAGAGATGTGATGAAGTGAAAAATAAGGCACAAAAGAAAGAAAGAAAGAAAGAGAAGATAAAAGGCAATCAAAAAGAATGAAAAGAAAAGAATGAACAAAAGAGAAGGAATAAAGGGAATTGATGAAAAAGTGATGCCAAAGGTTTGGATAACATAAGAAGAAAATAAAGGAAATTGGTGAAAAAGTGTCTCTCCAACCCTACAAAAGATATAAAGACTCAAAGAGTCAATAAAATGTGGGATCAAGTGCTTAAGGAAAGATAAAACTCACTCTAACCAAATACGTCCTACCCTTGACCAAAAGCCTTCATCATGACTCCACAAAAGCCCTGTATGATCTCAGGTCGAGTGAAGCCTATATTAGTGGTGATTTACACAAAGGGCAAGCCTATGGTACTTTGAGCCGATCTTGGGACTCTTTCCTTGATGAGAGATGAGAGATTCACCATATTCCTCGTTCTGAGTGTCATTATTCTCAAAGGTGAGATGCTTAGGGAAAGTTACGGAATAAGAGTCTGGGATCCACACTGACCAAGGTAATAGTTAGAAGTTCACTGATGAGTTGGACCAACCCTTGAAGCTCTTGTATCGCACTTGAAACTATGGTTCACTGTCAATGGTTCATTCGCATTAGGGGCTACGATTAGTTCCAATTGATGCCAGTTGAGGTCAACAATATACAACCAAATTTTTTTGAAATATCTCAATATGTGGGGCTTATTTTGTTTTGCTTGAGGACAAGCAAGAGTTTAAGTTTGGGGGAGTTGATAACTTGGCTTTTTGCCCTGTTTTCCGTTCCCTTATACGTGAATTTTGGATACAATTTTACACAAAATAGCCCCGAAATCTTATACGTTGTGCTTGTTGCAGGATTGAACCAGAAATGAAGGCATTCAGTCTAAAATATGCTCAAAATAGGAGTGAATCCGGCACAAGGAGAAAACCCAACAAAACTGCTCAATACAACAAGGCCACCGCGACCGCGGTCGTGTTCTCGCGGACCGCGGTGCATTTCCAGTGAGTCAGAAATTCAAGCCATCAGCCACCGCGGCCGCGGTCGTGTTTTTGCGGACCGCGGTCATGTTTTTGCGGACCGCGGTGGAGTTCCAGTGAGACCTAAGAATTGCAAGTTCCCACCGCGGCCGCGATTGAAGTTTCGCGGACCGCGGTGGCGTTCCAGCGAGGTCCTAGCGTTTTCGCGGATCACAGTTGTGTTTTCGCGGTCCGCGGTGGTCCTTCAGGGGTATTTTTGTCCAAAAATTTGGCAGACTATAAATTGACTATGTTGTAATTTATTTAGTGGGCTGGAACATATCAGCTGATTTTCAGAGTAGAGAGCTCGTGAATATTTTAGTGTTTTTATTTCTTTAGCTTTATTCTTGCATTTTTAACATTGAAAACTTCAATTTCATTGTTAGGAATCAATTAAATGGGTTATTCTTCTTCTCTATCATTGTTCTCATCTTTGATTATGAGTAGCTAGACCCATTAGCTAGGGTTGTGGCTCAACCCTAGTGTGGGTATGTAATGGGGTTTTGAAATTAAGGTTGGGAAATTAATGGGTGTTGGCTATTTAGGCTATTTCAAGGTTTTTATTGCTATAATTAGTGGTTGCAAACACTAATTAACCTTTTCATGACTTGGTTCTTTCTTGAGAAAGAAGACCTGAGTTTAGAAATTAGCCTAATAGGAGATTAGGGCATTATCAAGAGATTGGTAGTCCCAATCAAAAGGGGTTAAGCCCATAAATGGTAAAACCCTACTTGAGCCCTAGTTAACGGGTTAAACCTCGAGAGAGTAATACCCTACCGAAGCCTATATTGCTTGTTTATTAGGCACCCAATTGATCTTGAGAGAGGCAATTAGGGTATAATCACTCAAACTACCAAGAGGTATAGAGTGAGTACCTTCGTGCTTTGGTTATAGCTATATCCCGAGCAAATTCCCCGATCTTAGAATTGAATCCCTTTCTGTATCTACCTAGGCCACAGTCACGACCCTAGTGCCTTTATCAATATCAGAAAACAACAACAAAAACAAAACAAAGTTAGTCCTTACTTAGCTTACAAAAAATAGAATACATTTAGTATAGTTTATCATCAACCAATGTTTGGAAGTGAAATTAGAAACACTCGACCCTTCTAGATCACTTATACACTCACTCCCATCTATAGGCTCCCTGTGGATTCAATCCCGACCATTCGGGTAAAAGCTACACGACCTTTGCCTTCATACTTATATAGTAGTGTGGGTGAGGCGTCGTCATTTACAAAGGCAAGAAGAGAGTTCTTTACAAAAGACAAAGTTAGAAAAGTGTTTCGTGGAAGAAAAGAAAAGAATAAAGGTATTTATATTTGAGGACAACAGTCACACATGGAGAAAAAAATAATGATGAAAAGTCATAATTGAAGATGTCACTTCGGGACTGGCGCAGCCGCAAAAGCCCTAAAAGGTGCCGAGTAAATGTAGAACCAATCCGAAAAGGACACGTGATATGAGCATTAAATGGAAGTGACAAACGATGCCTATGGTGCAGAGAAGGATACAATGATTCGAGGAATAGCGGCGGCAAAATATTCCCGCCATAAATGAATATCCACTTACCAAATATTAATCGTTAAATATATGGTAAGTGGGGGGACTATCTATATTGGTAAAAAAGAGTTTCACATGTAAGCCAACTTTTCACAACTCAGCCAGTCACGTGGACACAGGAAAACGCGACAGCTGGATGTGATTCTTTGAAGAGGTACGGTTCAAAGAGACACAATTCAGTAAACCCTCGAGCTTATCAGCCACGGGAAACTCAACTTGATCAAAACAGGAGAGAGGCACGGTCAGAATGAATCTAGACAAAGCTACGGGCAGATTCAAAGACTTACAATTGATTACTCGAACGTTATGTAACCATACCCCAATTACCGTTATCCTTTGTAACGCCTCATTAATGTCATAATTAGTCATTAATGAGAAACCATGGAAAGAATTGTACGTTATAAGAATCTCCTATATAAGGGAGGTGAATACAACTTGTAAAAGCATGTGATTCTCGAATATAATTGACTTCGCTTTTCTATATTTCTGCAATATTGCTTGTTATTCATTTTTCTCCATTTCCTTAATTATCAGTAACACGTGTTCATCTTAAAAATAAGCTTTAGTCAAAGGGTCTAATTCTTTGGTTAAACATATATTAGACCCGAAAGACACGAGAAAGTAATTGAATTCCCTGTCTAGGTCCCAACCCTTTTGATGAAATAAAAAGGGTTAAGTAGTCATCATCCAAAAAGTATAAACCTTCGAGTCCCATATGTAATTTCCTTTTTAGGAAATGGGCCACATGGAAGGAATAATCAAATGCTCATACTTCAAAGCTCTAACACTTGGGGGACTATAAAAGGCAAAAAAGACTGGGAAATGCAGAACTCAAGTCAAGCCTAAGGTCTACCCAACAAATCGAAAGTTAAGAGAGAAGTCAAGAGCCAAAAATGCAAGTCTGATTCAAAAACCTACAAAGAAAACACTCGTGGATGTAAATGAATGTTCAGGTTAAAGGCAATATTTAGTCAAGGGTTGCAAGATATACCCTTGTATTTATTAAAAAGTCAATAAAAACAGTTACGGGTAAAAATCCATACCTTTATAAAAACTGTTACAAACAAAAAACAGTTATTCCCTTGTATTAAGTCGAAAAAACTGTTACAAACGAAAACAGTTACGAAATACAAGCTTGTATCAAACCTGTTAAAAGAAAACAGTTGCAACATGAGTTTTAGACGATAATCAAACACATGTAAAATATTGTGAAAGTTCAAACAAAAACTTTCTTCAGAAACATTCTTAAACATGTGAAAACTTCCTATCACTCTATTGCATTATTACACCATTATGAAGTTGAGACGTCTTCTTCATTAAGTGTCGATCAAAAAGGGACTTCTTTCATAAACCGTGCCTAATAAGAAAAGGTACGAGTAATCTAAAGAATTTTTATAAATGCAAAGACTTAAAGGGTGAAACAAAAACTCAAACATTAAAGTAGGTAGAAACAAAGCCGAAATTTATATCGAACTTGCCAAACATAAGGCAAACATTTGTCTTCAAACCCCGAAACAAGACAGGGGTAAACCAACCACTTATTGACGAAACGAACATGAGCGTTGGAGTTGTCATATGAATCTCTAAGTTTTGCACTCTTTTTTCCTTTGTCCGATTTTTGTCCCTACTGGGTTTTTTTTGGCAAGGTTTTTAATGAGGCAGAGGCAATGGAGAAAAGGATAAAATCTTCCACTTCCCGGTCATATCACAGTGAATAACCGAAAAGTGGGGGGACTATCTGTATTGGTGAAAAATAGACTCGCCATGTGGGTCTATTAAAGGGCAGCACGTGTCATCAAAACTTGGAGAAAAGTAAAGAATGACATATAAGATGATATGTGAATCACCCCCGGGACCGAAGATACTCATACCGTTCCTGATATCCTCGGAACTGGTCATCATAAATAGCTCGGAACAGGTGTGGGAGAATATCTCATAATTACAAATGAGGAAGGAATCAATTAATCCTGGATTATATGAGATTTATCATCATTACTCCATCAGTTACAAATCAATTATGTAATGTGCAATAAATGTAATAAATGATTGTAACGGTCAGAACAAGGTAATCAATTGCAAGATTGACTCAACAGGCACGAGATTGAATCAGCAGGCACGAGATTGACTCAACAGGTACGAGAGTAACTCATCAGCCACGGGATTGACTCATCAGTTATGGAATTAACTCATCAGTTACGGAATTAACTCATTAGTTACGAAATTCCAGCATTTACACAGCTGTTACAAGTCTTCCAAAAGTAATGGATGGGTTGAGTAAATGCTCATAATGGACCCATTATTCAAGGAGAATGGTTACTTAGATTTATCCCTATAAATAGACATAGTTTTATCACAATCAAGGAATCTAACTTTCTTCTCTATAATTGTGTACATTGTAATTCATATCATCTTGCTCCCAATCTAGCCATAGTTTGGCCCTTCAAGCTCCGTTCGGCTCAACATCCTGTCAAGGATTATTCAATAAGAATTATTTCTTCTCTGCTTTATTTTTATTATATTGTCTGTCATTGAATTTATTTTGCACTTCTCTATCACTTTACATTAACAAATAATATATCTTTCGGATTGAATCTGTTTCTTGTGGCCCGTCACATAAAATTGTTGCTTTGACCTTGAAAATTATTTTTTGGGTTAAACACTCACATTACTCCCCGCACCTTGTGTGCAGATTCAGGTGAGACCGTTCGCAGAGATCGTTGAGCCCACGCACTTGTGGTTGTTAGAGACATACGAGGTAGCTGCCGGCGTCCGCAACCCTTGACTCTCCTCTATTGCTACTTTTCTTTATGTTTTGGTTTTTGGTGGAACATTGTAAACTCTGATTCTAGTATGGTTTAGATGCTCATGACTTAGTGGCACCCTGATGTCGGGCTAATTTTCTTTCCGCATGTCCATTTTGAGTTGTACTCTTTTGTGAAGATTTTATTATGAAAAGATTTGACTTATCTTTTAAATGAAATATCGATGTGTTTTGGAAATGTATTGGCTTGCCTAGTACCACGATAGATTCCATTACGACAGTGTTAGTTTTGTGTCGTGACATTTATGTGATAATAATATGCCGCCAAGACTTAAGGGTAAGTTCTATAAAGTGGTGGTTTGACCGACTATGTTGTTCGATCGTCTGTGCTTGTGGGAGCAAGTGGGTGTGGATGTCACCATGTGTCTTTGAGTTGTGTTGCATATTAAATATCATTATTGTTTAATAAAAATTTCATTTGTAAATACGTGTTGGTAAATAATAACTGAGGCAAATATTTTAAGACTTGATAAATGTGATAACACTTGTTGTACCTTTAAAAGAATTAATGTTAAATTGCTAAAGGGTTTAACATGAAAAAGGTTGTTTATCGGATTTTGTTTGAATGATTTGGATTTGCTATGAAAAGCCTTGGCGATGGATGTACTGTCGCGACACATCCAAGGGGAGATGCCTTGGTGCATGTTATCTGCCGATGATATATTGTTGATTGACGAAAGGCGAAGCGGAGTTAACGTGAAGTTGGAGGTTTGGAGACAGACCATGGAGTCTAAAGGTTTCAAGTTGAGCAGAACCAAAACTGAATACTTGGAGTGAAAATTCAATGAGGGAACCCATGAAACAGACGTAGAGGTAACGCTTGATGCTCAAGTAATCCCTAAGAGAGCTAGTTTTAAGTATCTCGGGTCCATTATCCAAGGTAACATGGAGATTGTCGAAGATGCTTCACATCACATCGGAAAGGGATGGATGAATAGAGGCTCTCTTCCAGTGTTTTATGTGATAAGAATGTGCCGCCAAGACTTAAGTGGTAAGTTTAATAGAGTGGTGGTTCGACCAACTATGATGTTCGACCGTCCGCGCTTGTGGGGGCAAGTGGGTGTGGATGTCACCATGTGTCTTTGAGTTGTGTTGCATATGAAATATCATTATTTTTAAATAAAAATCTCATTTGTAAATACTTTTTGGAAAATAATACTTGAGAGGCAAATATTTTAAGACTTGATAAATGTGATAGTACTTGTTGTACCTTTAAAAAAATTGATGTTAACTTGCTAAA
Organism: Nicotiana paniculata; assembly: GCA_005239505.1. NCBI lineage: Eukaryota > Viridiplantae > Streptophyta > Magnoliopsida > Solanales > Solanaceae > Nicotiana > Nicotiana paniculata. The sequence goes on from ML362626.1 coordinate 31,822, forward strand.
GGGTTTGACGTCAAAATGGTTATTTATATGATTTTGTTTGAACGATTTGGATTGGCTATGAAAATCCTTGGCAATAGATGTAGTGTTACGACACATCCAAGGGAGGTGCCTTGGTGCATGCTATTTGCTAGGGGTGTCAAAACAATTTTGAAAACCGACCGAACCGAACCGAACCGAACCGAACCGTACCGAACCGATTAGTATTTTAATTTTAATAAACCGAAGGTTTAAATAAAAATTTATAACCGTACCAAATTTTATGGTAGGGTTTTTTATATTATAAAAAATACCAAAAAAATACCGAACGTAAAGTTAATTTTAAATATATAAATATATGTTATAGGTTAAGTTTAAAATAAAAGACACTAATATTTTTAACTTTGGGCCTTGAATTTTGAGATGGATTTAGATGGAAATAAGTCAAATAACTACTACTACTACTACTACTACTACTACTACTACTACAAGATACCTATGCGGCCAACCCTACCCGACTACTACTGAAACAAGGATACTATAGTTTATTAGAGCTTCTCTGCTGCTAACTTGCTATTGAAAAAATAAAACGCAGTTTGGGGACTAGAATATGAAGGTCGGGGATCAACGGGATCAACCTCTGAACCTTATTTTCTTAACTCACCCTTAGAACTTTCATCCTCGGATGTAGAGAAACTTTGACGTTGCTGAGTAGTTTCAATTACATCCTTAGCCATGGAAATCTCAGCTTCTGAATCAAAGCCTTCTTGGCTAGCCTCAGTCAAAGTTTCAAGACGAGTGTTAGGAAGGCCCACCTCTTCCAGAGTTAGTTTGTCCTCGAAAGCCTCGTAGCCTTTCTCCAATTGTTCAATTTTAGCCCCTAGTTCTTCTTTTTCAGCCTCGACAACATCATATGAAACCTTCAAATGTTCCGATATAGAGCTTAACTTTGTTGGAGGAGGAGCGAAGATCTTCTTGAGCTTGAGTAAATGCCTGGACCAGATCACCCACGTACACTTATTTTTAATTTAGAAGTTCTATCAAACATCGAATCTCCTCAGTGGCCCTTGAATGATGCTCATCAAAAGTGGCATCCATCCTCGCTTTCTCCTTCTCTTCCTGATTGGCAGAAGCCCTCAACACTGCTAACTCACCAATAGTGATCCCAAGATGTTGCTACAAAGTCTCTTTGTCACCGACCAAGACATCCTTCTCTAGTTGAAGGCTCTCAAACTGCTACATTCTAGTTATTAGCTTACGTGCTTAACTTTGCAACTTGTTGCTCAGTCCAAGCCAATCTCCTCATCAGAGTTGTACCTGTTAGGTTGATCTACAATAAGGTGAAGAGAAAGGTGTTATAAACCTAAGGAAGGAAGAAATGAAAGACGTAAAAGAGGAAGACAAACCTTGAGAGCAGAATGAATTACATCATTCATCAGAGTAATGGACGAGTGGGAGTCAAGTTTTTTCTCACGAGGGGGCCGATCAAGGGATTCAACCAAACCACAACTTTCTTTAGTAAGTTGATACCCTTAGGGACTTCGATCATAACTTGTTTCATACCGCCCCCGATGGAAAGACCAACTTCATCTCGAGGGACAGAAGCGGGAGAAACATGACTCATAGGAAGAGTAGCAAGAGGTAGTTCTTCAAAATGAAACCAAATTCTTCCTTTTCACCCTCAAATCCTTGCGTAAAGAGCCTTTCAATAGGGATCTAAGAGGGGTTCGAAGCAGGCTCAGCATCTTCATCCTCCGAAATTTCAGAGGGACACCCTCAGGCTCACTAATTAAGTGAAAAGGCACGGAGTCTGATATCTTGAGGAACGTTGGGCTCATCATCCAAAATGACTCGTCTCCTAACTTAAGGACTCTTCACCAAAGAACCTTCATTTTCATCCTCTTCATTAGAGGCAGAGGATTCTTTATTCTCCCTTTCGAAGAGGACACATTCAAAATCCGCTACTGAGCAGTGTTAACATCAAGTCTAACTGCAGGAGCGGGATGAACTTCACTGATTGCAAATCCTAAAAATTTAAAAGGCCATCAAAATAAGAAGAAAATAGGAAAAAATCACGGTAAAGTAAAGCAACATATCGGGTGTTTTACTTTCCACTCAAATTTTTGGGATAGAAACTTACAAGATTTTTGCTCCATAGGAGCAACAGGTAACATCTTTTCTACCCAATCATGAAAGTTAGAAAGCTCACCGAAGACTTCCATGATTGCTGAAAAAGAAGAAAACACGAGCAAAAAGGTTAGTATTCTAAGAAAGGAAAAATGGAAGATTGTAAAAGCAAAGGAAAACACTTACGTGCAAAATTCCACTTTTCGAAAAAGTCATATTCTCTTCTCCCACTAAAGCACGGGTTGGGATAGACACAAACTGAGTATACCAGCCTCGATCACGATCATCTTCAGGACTAACCAAAACACGTTTACTTCTTGCTGTGAGTGTGATAACACCCTCGCGAAAAATTTTCGGGGAATACGGTTGGAGGAGATGTTGGAAAGTGAAAGGGGCAGAAACTAAACCTGACATGTAGAGAAGGCAATATACTGCCCTCCATATTATCGGGCCTATTTGCCCTAGGAAAACGTTGAAATAGTAGTAGAACTCTATAATTACTGGGCCAATTGGAGGCTTGAATCCTAAGGTGAAAGGATAAGTATACATGAACAAATAATTTTCACGGTACATGGTTATTTGATCATCAGCACTAGGAATTGTGATTGGGAAATCAGATTTCCAACGGCATTCTCTACGTACAAGGGAAAGAAGACCAAATTTGATAAGGGAAGGATAACGGTCAACAAGGTTAAGGGCTGCTATGAATGAAACTTCTTTACTCCACGCTCCACAATCAGAGATGAAAGAAAATTCTTGAGGAACAATCTATGAAACTAATGGTTCAGACAGTGCTTCGTTTTGATCCCTAGCTTTAGAAGAATATCTAAGAGTAGTTTTGGATTTAGCCTTAGAAGAAGAAGAAGGCTTTGAAGAATCATCTTAGAAGAAGAAGTGTTCCGACTAGATATGGAACCTAGACTACGAAGTCTATTACCAATGTTCCTACTTCTAATCGGAGCCATAGAAGACGGGAGTTCGTCTACTATAATAGGACGACAAGGATTGGAGGATGAATAAGGGTTTGAAGACAGGGAAGCCATTGTTTAGTAGAGACAGAGGCACAGAGAGAAAGTTGCAAAGAGGATTCAATAAAAATGAAAGAGAGTAAAAGAAGTTCTGGAAGACGCATGATGCGGTATTTACAAGGAAAAAAATGTCATCATGGACCGTCATGATGGAACCATCACGTCGAACTGACACAGCCACAGAAACCCTAAAAAGCCGTTGAAACTACAGAGCCAATTACGATAAGAAACGTGTCTCGAGCATTAAATATTCTGAAGCAAATCATAATGATATCGGGAAGATGTGGCAAGACATTCCCGCTATAAATAAACTCTCCACTTCTAGAAGATTCAGTTGAGAATATTTAGAAAGTGATTGGGGGGGGGGGACTATATGTATTCGTAGAAAAATGGAGTCGTCGCGTGAACGAATAATATGATGACATGTGATATAAGAGTCAAAACGATAAAAGAGAGTGAAGACTAGAAAAGGCAGGGGTAAATTAAAACACCTAGGGGATCGTCTATAAAGATATCATACCTAACAACTGGAAAAAGAAAATAGGTGCAAGTTGGATAATTAAAGACTACGAAGAAGGAAGGTTCATTAATAGCCGCGAATGTCGAAAGAAATCGACATAATCCCTGATTATGCGCAATTGACTGTTATTACCATAACCGTTACAAATTACCCATGTAACAGGTAATTAGTTTAATAAATATTAGTAACGGGCAGAAATTAAGTAGGGGAGGAAAGTTACATATTGTACCTTTATATAAATCCTCTTTATCATATCTTGTAAGATCATCAAGAAATTTGCGAAATTATACTATCATCGCTTATATTTTCTTTGCTACTTTAACGATCTTATTCTTTCCTTTTGGAAGGAAGCTGCGATTATCAATAAAGTTTCTTCCTTATTCTCTCAATATTTTATTTTCATTATTTGCAATTCATCTGTATTAGAAAAAGTGAAGTAAAATTGATTATTAGAACCTCGAATTATTCTTTTATTTGCTTTAACCACAAAAATTATTTTTTGGTTAAACAAAAACAATAGTCATTGTGGAAGACGACATATACTAGCTACTGTATCAGAAAAGCTTATAAAAATCCAAAGTGTTCTCCTATTAATTATCATGGTTAGTACTACGTAAGAAGGAACGAAATGCATGGCCATGCAGCTGGGACGTGAAAACAAGTAGGTTTCCAACTTAGGCAATGCATAACTCTTGCATTAAAGTAAAATGTTGGTATATATATTTATCAGCACAATATGAAGGTATGCGCTATTTTGATTAAAAATTAGACGATGGTTTAGTCATTCTACTGAAAAAATAAACATGAAAAAATTGACATAAAAAACTATTATATATAACATAATCGACTATTATAAATAAAAGCATATGAAAGAAAACCCAATTAAAGTTTAAACCCTAGCCTATAACAACATCAACATAGTCATAGTGAAATCTCGTAAATTGAAATCTCATACCTTAACTACAATTGACTAATCAATGGTGAAGGGTTACCGCAGGTACGAGCCGGCGGTCTCGTTTGGAGTTATAGCATCGGGAGTTATAACGTATGACAGCTCAGGCAAACACCTGCTAGCTGCGGCGTTAGAGAAAATCGGTGTATGGCATGTGAGGCAAGGTGTTTGTACCAAAACCCTAGCTCCTTCAAAAAATGGACCTTCCCTTGCCGTTACATCAATTGCTTCCTCTTCTTCATCATCCCATGTAAATCATCTCTCTTTCCTTCCTTTTCCCTACCTGTTATTTTGTAGTGTTAGAGACAATTTCGAAATTTCAGTTGTATTTGTCATTGCAACACTGCTTTGTTTGATACAGTTGTTAGACCTCTCTATCCCTTAGTTTGTTTTGATAGTTTAATTCCTTGGCTGCTGCTGTTATAAAGAATACTTTATAATAGGAGTATAAAATAACATGAAAAATTAAGTAGAGGATGGGAAGACATGAGACCGACCAAAGGCGGTCCTATATAGGTCTAACACTTTTACAACTCATACTATTTTATTTGAACCTCGAAGCTGTCTAAGTCTTGTAAGACATGGGTCATGGTATGGAGGGAGGATTTCGTAGCGCAATACCGCTAACCTACACTTGTATGCTTGACATGAAAAGTAGAGGCAAATAGAGACTAGAAGATGACATAAAAAAGAGCTGAGTTGGCAGCTCTGGAAGCACGGATAGTCTTTCACTCGTTACATAATAGTTGATAAATATTGTTATAGAGAGGTCAAACTGTCTTGTTTTTATTTTCTTTGGTCATGTCTTTCATAGACGTGCAGTTGAAGTGGAAATGGGTGCAGATAATAGGTGCTAGAAAGGGAATGGAGTAGGGTTAAAATTATAAAGTTAATTCGAATGACATAAAATGTAGCTAAGATAATAACACAATGAGAGCAAACACTCTAACATCAACCTACTAGCAATGGGGGAAGAAAATATAGCATGTCTTATATAAAAGCTTGGTTCAAGCAGTCTATGTGGCAGGCTATACGAACTAGCTAGTTTGAGAGTTATTAGTTGTTATTTTTTCACTTACATTAGATGATGTGTTTCTAGTTTTTATAGAGTAGTGGAATGAAATGGGTCCAAATAAGCACAATAAACTTGGAAGGTTTCATATAACCAATCCTAACTAGTTTGGTCCTGAGGTATATTTAATTGATTGATTTGATTTTTGGATAAGTTCTGATACAAGTATGGTAAATGGGGAAATATTATTTCAAGTATGATTTTTTCCCTGTAATTATTATTATTTCCCGTACGCTCCCAGGGATTTTGTTCCGTAGTCATGTTACTCCAAATCTGGTATTTACGTGGAGAAGCGTACATGAGAAATTACATGAAAACTGAAAACAATGAACTTGTCTATTATTAAAATAGTTTTCATGTATGATTTATTTTGTAGTGATACAGGTTCTGTAGTCATGTTACTCCTTTGTCTAAGATATAGTTATATCTAAAATGTAAGGCATAATAATTTGGGTGTAGCCGTGTAGGCAAGCAGGAAAGGTAAATGTCAAGATGTGTTCCGAGGTCCATGTTTTGGTATGCTCTGTTTGTGGGTCAGACTTAATATTAGTGGTTATTTCATAGGAAAAGTTTCTGAAACTTAAGATTTGTATTTTCATGGTTTTAGTAGTGATAAATTGGACTTAATTGCAGATAGCAAGTGGCTATGCTGAAGGAAGCATTAGAATCTGGGACTCCGAGAAAGGGATATGTGAAACCACACTGAATGGGCATAAAGGGGCTGTGACGGCCCTTCGATACAGTAAGCTTGGATCATTACTAGCATCTGGAAGCAAAGATAATGACGTTATTTTATGGGATGTGGTGGGTGAGACTGGCCTGTTTCGCCTTCGAGGACATCGTGATCAGGTTCATACTATCTTCAATCTAGGCATAACGTATTTTTCATTTCTGATTTCATCCCGTGTTACTTATGAAATTCTAATTATGTTCCATTAATTGCCATATATATGCTGCTGCAGGTTACTGATCTTGTTTTCTTAGATTCTGGCAAAAAAGCTGGTAACGGCTTCTAAGGACAAATTTTTAAGGGTATGGGATCTTGATTCTCAACATTGCATGCAGATTATAAGTGGCCATCATACTGAGATTTGGTCCATAGATATTGACCCTGAGGAAAGATATCTAGTCACTGGTTCTGCTGACCCCGAGCTTCGCTTTTACACTATAAAGCGTGATTTAGCTGATGGACAATTGATTGCTAACAAAAGCGAAACAAATGTAAATAAGGACTTGCCTACTGAAAACAAATGGGAAGTACTCAAGTCATTTGGTGAAATTCAACGCCAAAGCAAGGATAGAGTGGCAACAGTGAGGTTTAACAAATCTGGAAACCTGCTGGCTTGTCAAGTTGCAGGGAAGATGGTGGAAATATTCCGTGTGCTGGACGAGTCTGAATCTAAACGTAAAGCGAAAAGAAGAGTCAGTAGAAAGAAGCAGAAGAAAGCTGCCAAAGAAGGCCGTGAGGCAACGGAAAAAGGAGAGGCAGATATTGGAGGCAGCAATCCTGTTGTTACAGTTCTGGATATCTTCAAGCTTCATCAGACTCTACGAGCTGGAAAGAAGATCTCCTCAATTTCTTTCTCCCCAGTTACTTCAAAGAATTCACTGGCTACCTTAGCATTGTCGTTGAACAATAATTTATTAGAATTTCATGCTATAGAAAGCAGTTCAACTACTAAATTGAGTGCTATTGAGCTTCAGGGGCATCGTGCTGTTGTCACGAGTGTTACTCTCAGCTCAGAAAACACTCTTTTGATGTCGACTAGTCACAGTGCGATTAAAATATGGAACCCTACTACTGGTTCTTGCCTCCACACAATTGATTCAGGATATGGTCTCTGTGGACTATTTGTTCCAGGTAACAAGTACGCGGTTGTTGGTACAAAAGGTGGGACCCTGGAATTTATTGACGTTAGAAGCGCTACTTGTGTGGAAGTAGTGGAAGCCCATGGCGGTGCTGTTCAGTCAATTGCTTTAACTTCAGATGGAACAGGTTTTCTCACCAGCAGTGCCGATCAGGACATTAAATTCTGGGAATTTCAAATGGTGCAAAAGGCTGGTGAAGTAAGTAATCTAACTTTCTCTATATAGAAACAGATACCAAATTGTCAATACACGGATTATAACTCATGCTAAATTACTCGTGCTGTTATCTGCACTATGATTCTAAATGTTGGGATCTCATGTTGGTTGGTTTAGGAGAGAGACCCTTGGATTCCTTTGAAAAAGATTATTTACACTTCACCACATACTAATATACTGTAATAATTAATTGCTGTATTTTAGTACTTGTGTGGAAGTGATCAGCAGCTGGATAGGCATTTATTTAATATAAATATGTCAAGTCCTTGATACAAAATTGGATTGAGATTCCTACAACCACGCTCTTGTTTTTGACATGCACTAGTTTCTGATTGGATAAACGAACGTGTATAATATTATATTCCTGCTGGTGAATAATGATGGGCTCTATTTATCGACATACATATACAGGGGTCTAAGCATTTAACTGCATCTCCTACAAGGAGCTTAAAAATGCATGAAGTTCAAGTGGTTGCTGCAAGCCCTGATGGTAAATTTATTGCTGCTGCCTTGTTGGATAACATGGTAAAGGTAAGAGTCTAACTTATTTGAATTGTCCATGTTATGATTTCTGAACAACAGCTGCTTTAAAGTTGGAAATCCTCATCTCTAATGACTCGGAAGTATTCTTTATCAAAGTATTTGTGAAATTGTCTGATCAACTATCTTGGTGTAACATTCTTTTTAATAAAGGGGTATTGTGTTACATTATAAGTTCTTAAGTAATTTCTTTGACGGTGATAGCAATGTTACCTACTACAGTCAACTACATTTTCAGTTTCCTTAAGATGGTGGGTGGAAGCAATATTTTGGTACCTATGTTTTGAGAAACAAATATATGCTGCCTGCTTGTCGTATCAGTTTTTAAGGCTTTGCGCGTTGTTCACCATATATATTTCTGTTCAATTCTGAGTTTAATTCTAATCATGACTCCTTGCTTCTTATTTACTAATATATGTTTATTTTTAAATGTTTTACCAGCTACATCTATGCTTTATGGCATAGAAAAAAGCAATTTTCATCATCACACCTTGTATTTTCCCAATGTTTTAGCCTTTCATCTTGATAAATGATACATTTGATGTTTAATCGCAGAGCTCAATACGTTTGTTGGTGATGCTGAAAGCAGGAAACTATATATTATGCATTGAAGTAGGATGTGAAAGTAATTAAAGACCAGAACTTGTCAAGCAAAACCAAACAATGGTTTTCTCCAGTTAAAGTGAGATGATAGTAAGCTGACTAGATAATAAGGTCCTTATTAAAAGTCAACCTACTTCCTAAAATATCTTGTTCCCAAACTTAGACCCATTTGAACAGCCTTGAAAAGGTTTGTGACCGAGACAAGATCATGAAATCAGGTTCCAAATTTTCTGTCTAGGTTGTTTTCGTTACACTGTTAAATCAGTTGTTTTTCTGTTGCATCAATTGTTGTCTGTAGTCTACTGAATGCATTTGTGTTAAGGCTCCTCTTTCTCTCTGATCTTAATACTTATGACGTCCATATGTTTTCAGGTCTACTATATGGATTCACTCAAGTTATTTCTTTCACTCTACGGTCACAACCTGCCTGTATTGTGTATGGATATTTCTTCAGATGGGGATCTGCTTGTCAGTGGGTCTGCGGACAAAAATGTGAAGATTTGGGGTCTAGACTTCGGGGATTGTCATAAATCACTTTTTGCGCATGCTGATAGGTGCTTTGATTATAGTATTAATTAAGTAATGTGCTAGGTAACGTTTTACAACTAACAAATGCTGATACTCTGTTGTTTTCGTGGCAGCGTTACGGGAGTTAAGTTTGTGCGCAAAACCCATTACTTTTTTACTGTGGGGAGAGATCGCTTGGTGAAGTACTGGGATGCTGACAAGTTTGAGTTGCTTTTAACCCTTGAAGGTCACCATGCTGAAGTTTGCTGTGTTGCTATGAGCAACCTTGGTGATTTTATTGTCACAGGATCTCATGATCGCTCCATACGCCGTTGGGATCGTACCCAAGAAGTATTTTTTCTCGAGGTATATATTCTGTGTTAATTAATGCCTGCATCAGCTTTAGACAGTTTAAGCAAAGTTTTTTATTTTGCTACTTGGATTTGCAGGAAGAGAAAGAGAAGAGATTGGAAGAGATGTTTGAATCAGACATTGACAATGGATTTGAGAATACGTTTGGACAAAAGGAACAACTTCCAGAGGAGGGAGCTGTGGCATTAGTGGGGAAAAGGACTCAACAAACTCTTACTGCTACAGATTCTATCATTGAAGCACTGGACATAGCAGATGCGGAACTGAAGCGAATTGCTCAACATGAGGTTTCGTTTCTGTTTACCTGGAAGCATCTTCTTCCTTTAATTTACTGGAAAAAGAGTTAGAAGAATGAAAATAAAGTAGAGTGGTTTTAGTTTGATGTAATCTTTTTGTATAGACTGAAGCCTACTTGATAGAATGATTTTTGAATTATCCAAATAATTTTAGTGTAACTGATGAACAAGATTTTTATAGAGAAAATGTGAATAAAGGTTGTCAAATATATATGTGTCTCTTTTTCTTAGGAACTGGGTGATTGGATGTGGAGTGTAATAAGTGGCGAGTTAATTTTTTTAATAAAAAAGGAAACTGTCATCATAAATTTTGACTTGGTAATTTCACTGAATACTAGTTTTACATGTAGGAGGATAAATCAAAGGGCAGAGTTTCAGAATTCAGGCCGAATATTCTCATGCTTGGGCTTTCTCCGTCTGATTATCTTCTTCGTACATTATCTGGTGTTCATACTAATGATCTGGAGCAAGCTTTCCAGGTAACTGACTATTTTGAAGTAATGATTTCATTTGTTTTTTCTTATTCCAGTAATTATTTCATGTTATTAACTGTTTCAATTTAAATGTCATCTTGGCGATTCCATACACTTGAGGTTAAAGCTTTGCCATGCATATTTTATTGAGCTTAAGTTTGCAAATTGCTACTTGGAGACCCCAATAGTGTGTTATCCTACTCAATCCATAATTCAACTTTCCAAGCTTAATTTACACAGATTAACATTTGGTATCTCTCTGAGTTTAAATGGGTTTGTATCCTGTCAATTTTGATTTTGTCTTAAATATTTGATTATATTTTAAATAATCCTTGCAGCCTTTACCCTTTTCTGATGGTTTGAAGCTCATGTCATACCTGGAGAATTGGGCCTCTATACCAGATAAGGTGTTACTATTTTTGAATTTGTTGCATTTATTTATATTTTATAACGCAAATATTGTGCTTTCTGTTGTAAAACAAAATAATTGAGTAGGTCAATCTCCAAAACAATTGTTTTTTCTTATGTGCCTGTACAAAGTAATTAAGATAAGTAGCAATCAGCAAATTTTTGGTAATATTATGGTAAACGTAGAAAGTATGGTTTGCTTGAATGAAGTTGCTGTCTTGTGCTGTTTATGTCAAATCTTGAATTACACTGATAGTTATCCTTATACTGTTCTTGCAGCCGGAGCTTGTTATTAGGGCAGCAACACTGCTATTGCAACTTTATCGTCACCAACTGGTTTCAACTGTCTCTGCTAGACCACTCTAGACCAAACTAAAAGATATTCGTGCAAGAGTTAAGGTAAGTTCGATGAGCACATTCTCTATGCCGATTTTAGCAAAGTTGAACATGCTCCTTAGCTTGTTCTTTTCTTCTCTAAAACCCCGAAACTATTCAACCGTATCCATGACTTCCACTACGTCATCCCATTATGTTAGTATCATTTTCATAAACATTTTGACTTCACAAGTGGTTGCATAATTGCAGTTCCGAACTAAATTGGATGGACCACATATGCCCGTGTAGGTCCAAATATGCCCCTGTTAGTCTTCTAATTATGCTCAGTTAAGTTTTATGTGCAATAAGAGGGCATTTTTTACCCAAATAAGTAACAAGGGCAAATGTTGTGAATTTCACATACTATACTTTAGGGGTATTTTCACTCTTTTCCGTTTTATAAATTAAGCTTGTAAATGGAGAACCACTGTCCTCATAGGGGATTCTACTTTTGATATGAATTGTCTGACTATCACAGGAACGCAAAGATATCATCGGTGTCAACTTAGCTGCAATGCATCATCATCGTGCGGTACGTCTTTTGCGGTATTTTTATTTTGTGTCGAGACTCTTTTCCAGTTCATGAGGTGTGAATATAATAGACTATATTTTTGATGTCCTCAGCAATTGATGTCTTCACGGTCGGATGCTCCATTTGGAAATGCAAAGACTAAGTTATGGGAGATACACACAAAAGGTATTGAAGCAAGGGCAGACACAAAACAAGAAAAGAAGAGAAAGAAGAAACAGAAGAAGGTTGACGGAGGACATATTTGGTCATAACTTATTATAACCTCAACTAAACTTGTATTTAAAATTTGTATATAATTTTGGTTATTGAGTTGTAAAGATTTTTGTGGCCCTAACTAGCAATTGCTTCATTATACAATCATATTGAATCGCAACCGTGATGGTGTTGATTTCTTAAATGACAAAGAGCTTTGTACTGATAATAGAACATTCAAAGTGATAAGGTTTAGTGGGCGCTTGGACATAAGAATTGTAAAATTCCGGAAAAAAGTGAATTTTTTTTTCAAGTGAAAATGGTGTTTGGTTTTTAGCAAATATACCACTAGGCAGGCTGCCTAGTAGCTAATATATAAATAAAATTCCGATATGGGTCCAAAGCTTACAAGATGTTCAAGTCAAATTAGAAGTTGCATGAAGTTACTAGCTACTAAAAAGATAGAAAAGCTAAAGTCTAATGAACTAGCTATTACAACAAAATAAGCTGAGTGCTTCCTTCTCCTGTCGGTGTATGTGAATCCAATTGCCATTGGTAAATACCAAGCAGCACCTATCAAGCTCTCACCAGGCGCCAGGGTATACTGTCCATAGGCTAAAATAAATTCCAAACATCTCCACCACAGAGTTGAAGCCATCATAGTCTTCCAAGTGTAGCTACTATATAATCTCCATATGTAGTGTAATGAGTTTGTCCAAGTATTAATCATATGCGCACTCATAAAATTTAACATGTAAAAGTACCTGGCTTTAGGCAGGCCTTGCAAGGCAAAAGCCAGGCTGGGCTGGCTTTAGGCAGCCATTGCAAGGCAAAAGCCAGGCTGGGGCTAGCTTTAGGCTGGCCTTGCAAGGCAAAGGCCAGGTTGGGGCTGGCTTTAGGCAGGCCTTGCAAGGCAAAGGCCAGGCTGGGCCGGATTTAATCAGGCCTTGGAAGGAAAAAGGCAGGCTTGAGGCATACTCAAGCGTTAGAAATTGTGCATTTTTGTGATCTTATAAGCTTATATCCTTCCCTTCCAGAACCTTTAATGTCGACATCATTGTAGACATTGCTAAACCATCATCGAATTGAGCATGAAACTATGCTAATACCACTGAGAAATGATTCAACAATCTCCAGAGATACAACATAACAGGTTCAACCTTTCCTTTAATATTTGAACATATCCGAAGTAGAATAAATTGCACCATCCAATACCTGCTTATCACATATCCTGTACACTATTAAAGCACCCCTAGAATGAGCACGTGACCATGCTAATACCACTCGAAAGTACCTTAATAGCATATAAAATGAGACATAAAAACATGCAGGTATGTGCAGATTCCAATACTGTGAAGCCATCAGTCTGGGGATCTTCTCTTTGCTATTCTAATCCTAATGTTAGGAGTTCGAGACTTTTATAAATTAATCAACCTCCTCCCTGTAAGTGAAACTCAGATGTACCTGCAAAAGAAAACACAATGTTAGCTATAAAATCTGCCACTGAGTTGCCTTTTCTGAAAACATGTTGAAAGATCACATTGAAGTTGCCCTTCATCTCTATAATTCTCTTCACATAATTTGCAATTACCCAAGGAGGGTCTCATTCCCCTTCTATCACTTTCTTCATCACTAATGAATCCTTCTCCAATATGAGGGGGTGAAGATCATGCTCCACACAGTATTCCAATCCTTGAAGAACAGCCTTAGCTTCAGCCACCACATTAGTTGTCACCCCAAGTCTACTGCCCTTGCATAGTACCACATAACCTTTATCATTCCTCGCACAAAAACCTAATGAGCTAGGACCAGGATTTCCTTTTGAGGCTCCATCAGTATTGAATTTGTACTAACCATGAAAAGGAAGCTTCCATGTTACTTTTGTAGTGATCAGTATAGGTTTATATCCTTCAAAATATTAAATTATGTGTGGCCATAACAATGAAATATTAGGCATCCAAGCATACCTCACCCTTGCCAGTTGATGCAATGTCCAAAGTTCCCAAGTGATAATAGCTGGTACTGGTTGAAATAATGGCTTCAACTTTGGACTACATTGAGCATACCACCAATGCCTTATAACTTGCTTCAATTGAATTAATGGCACATTAATTCCAGCAGCCCCCATGAACAAGTTCCATACTTTAAAGGCAGTAGGACTTGTGACAAATATATGCTTAATAGATTCCTCTTAAGGCTGCTAACAACACCAACACCTAGACATCACCATTTTCCCTTGCCTCCTCCACATGTCATCAATGGCTATTTTCTGCCTCCACAATCTCCAGCAGAAGAAGGATATCTTGAATGGTACGCCTTTAATCCACATTAACTTGAATTCCTGATTAGGATCCGCCCTATGCCTTATTATTTGCGAAGAACTCTTAACACCGAACTTGCCTGAAGGAGTTGGCATCCAGTATGGCCTGTCCCAGTATTCTTCACTGCCTTCATAATGCAAATTTGGCCTTATATGTTCTACAATTTCCTCATTGAAGGTTTGATCTAGCCGCTGATCATCCCATGTTTCACCTTGCCGCAATTCTGCCACATCCTGAAGATCTTCATTGATTGGAAAGTCTTCAGGTAATACGTGATAAAGTGCACCCAATCCAGTCCAATTTTCATGTCAAATATTAGTTGTTGCACTCTTCAATTCCCATAGAATCTCATGTTCTACTTCTTCCCTAGCATTCAGCATTTGTCTACAAACATGAGACCCAATCCAGATGTTTGAAAATTAGAGTTGTGTTTGGACATGCATATAAATTGAGTTGTTTTTGAAGTTTTGTGAATGATCAGAGTGAATTTTGGAGTTTTTCAAATTTTTGAAAAATTCTAAATCCATTTTCAAGTGAAATTTTGAAAATTTATGGCCAAACACTGATTTCGAGAAAATGGAAAAAGTTTTTCAAAAAAATTGAATTTTTTTTAATGTCGAAACGGACACTATTAGAAGAGAAATTTGTATTCTCCGCAGCAACTTGTGATTTTTAAATTCCATTACGCGTTCTAGTTTCGTAATCGTGAAAAACTTCTAATTTATCTTTTTAAATTCTGTGATTTCCATTGAGGCAACTTCTACGGTTTTCTTCAGTATTCTTTTTTCTATTGCTCGAGCATATTTCTTCTTCCCTACCAAATTTTAGAATTGTCTTTTTGTTGTTCTATGTGATTCATTCTGTCACTAGTTGTCACCAAATGGGACAACTTGGTAATGCTGTGCATAATTTGATAAATATCGAATTACTATTGAAATTGAATATTTTAGTATTTGACATTTGATATTTTGGTATTCGATACGGTATTTGGTTTAAGTTTTAAAAAATATTGGTATTAGATATGGTATTTAGTATTTTAAAATGAAATACCGAAATACCAATACGTACTGAAATATATATTATGTTACACAATACACATATTATTAATTTTAACATAAATATAAAAATCTAAAATTTTACTTTCCTTTATTCTCTAAGTTCATCAGTTAACTCTAAGCACGTAACAAGACATTTTTAATGATCAAATTTATTCTTTTATGTACAGTTTTCTCTCTCTGGGTTGATATTTTCTAGTTTTGGACAAAATTTTTGTCAACAAATATTTTTAGTTTTGTACTTTTGAGCACTTCAATTTAGAATATTACAGTCTATGATTTTATGCACTAGTTAGTATTCAAACCGAATAAATCGAAGTTACTAAACTGAATAAACCGAAACCGAAAGGAGAAAAACTGAATCATACCGAATTTAATTAGGTACGGTATTGGTATTTATCTTAAGAAACCAAATACCCAATATACCAACCCAAAATATCTAAATATCATACCACACTGACCGACGAACACCCCTACAACCTGATGGGAAAATGAGCTAAAAGGGCTCTTTGAGGTGGAATGAAGGATAAAGGATTTTTATTCTTTTTCATTTTTTTTAGTTACAATCATTTAATTATGAATAGATGGGGCTGAATTAGGATGTATGGGCATATTAAGAGAAATAGGATAAGATATGAAGATATCCGGGCAAGGTGGGAGTGATGATACGATTAAGCGAGATTGAGATGGTCCGGTCATGTGCGAAGGAGATGCACGGATGCCGCAGTACAGAGGCGTGAGAGGCTGGCTATGGACACTTTTAGGAGAGGTAGAAGTAGGCCGAATAAGTATTAAGCAGAGGTGATTAGACAATTAATGATGCAGGATCAACTTATTAAGAACATGATATTAGATAGTTGGTTATGAAGAACACAAATTAAGATAGATGGTTAGTAAGTATTTGAGGGTTGTCTTACTTATCGCTGCGTACTAGTAGTCGTAGTATTACTCTTGTAGGTCCTTGTCTTTCGATACTATTTTGTCATGCCTTTCTACTCTGCTTTGGATTGCTTGTTCTTCCTTCCGGCACTATCTGATTGTTTCATTTATATGTCGTCCTATTATCTTGCTGCTTTTAACGCTTATTATTATTGCTTATTATTAATGATGTCTTTTTATCTCTTCTTGAGTTGGGGGTTTATGAGAAATATCTCTCTATCCTTTAAAAAGTAGGGGTAAAGTTTGCGTATATTCTACTCTACTCTACCCTTTCCAAACCCCACCTGATAGGATTATACAAGATATGTTATTGTTGGGGCTGAATTAGAATATTTAACAACTTACGATAATAAATTAAACGGAAAAGGACCAAAACTGTCCCTCACCTATTCGCTTAGGTTTAAAAATATCTTTCGTCCACCTATTTTGTAAAAATTGCTCTCACCCTTGAAAATCTGGCCCATTCATGACATTTTTCTAACAGGCCTTTGCTGAATAAAAAATATTTTATTATATATGATGTGGTAATTATTTATTGGTCAAAATTAAGAATCTCACTCTAACCCAGATCTGATTCGTAAATAACTCACACACAATCCATTTTAATCGTTCTAACCCGTTAAACACGTTTTAGCCCCTCAAACACCCAATTTCATACCCGACTCATGATCCAATTGTTATTTAAGTTTCATTTATCAAATTCTTTTTTTTTTAAATTTATTATTTGGTACCTTATCCCTTTCCCCGTTTATCTTCCCTAACTTAATCACCGCCGATAGTTTTTCCAACAAAATCATCGTCGATGAACTGTGAAACTACTTTGATCACATGATTGCAATTAACTCCAAAAAGCTACATAGTGGCATAATAAATATAACTTTGGCAGAAAGATAACTTATTAAACCATAAAATCTTTCTTTTAATTTAATTTTATTCAATCAATTTTTATTTAGAGATAGAGAAAACGTGTCCTTTATTTGGGCCATGTATGAGCATTTTTTTTTTTTTTTAAATTTTAAATTTTAAATTCTGAAATTTTGAATTTTGAAAAACAAAAGGTCTTTACATTTTTTTTAAATAAATTTGAAACACTAAAAAAATTGGAGAATTGTCTAAAAAATTTTCATGTGTCAATTTAATATTATGCCACTTTATCATAACATTTGTTTGCTTCTCCTATTGTATATAAATTAGCCTTAGAGTACACGCTTTGCGCGTGTACCTTATATTGATATATAATACTTTTAAAAATTATATAAATATTATTAAAAAAAATTTGGTAACTAATATTATATTATTAAATTTTGTGTATCTTATGTGCAATTATTCTGTCTCCTCCGATAGTTTTTTAAAATTTGATGTCGAGTTAAAAAGTATAATAATTATGAATATTGGGATAAATTATACCTAATATTAGTATTTAGTAGAGTTTGTATTTGTATATAACCAAGGAATGAAACAAAATCTTTCACAAAATTTTTTCTCTATATTTTTCTTTTTTATTGTTATTAAGATAATTAAATTATATAAAATTAATTAGTTTTATTTTATGATCAGTTATAAATCTATAATTGAGAATAAATAAATCATAGACGCAACTGATATTATACAAGATATTAATATTGAAACTTATATAATTCAAAAAATGATTTAATGCATAAAATTTAGTTGATTTAAAACTTTTAGTCTCTCAGTATAATTTTTCTGAAAATTACATAACAAATACATTAAGATATGTTTAAGTTATAGTAAAAGTTAGTATCAAACATGTAAGTCTTTGAAATTGATAAATATTAATAGCAAGCTTAGATTGTTAAATAAAATAGATAAATACGATATAAGAGCTAAAGAATTTAAAGTAAAATAAAGTAAAAATAAGAGAGATATTCAAAATCATATGAGAAAATATTCGTTAAAATATTATTAGGAGTAATAGATAATACATTAATAATGAGTAACAGCAAAACATACTTTTATTTTTAATACACGCAATATCAGTTCCTATTATTTATTAGGTACAGAAAGCCTTTTACATAAAATACTTGATCAACTTATTCTTTGTCATGGATTCATGGTAATGATAGTACAAAACATAAAAGAAGAAAAGTTACAGAGGACCTATAATAAACAATTTCTATGTTAGGTTTTATATATTACTTAATTACTATGTTAATCTTACAGCTTTATAAAGTAAATCTCTAATTAATTTTTGATTTTTAAATATTATTATTTCTTACTTAGTAGTTCAAATAAGGCAATTATTTAATATGCAAGATTTGTAGTTGATTTTAAAGTCTTAATAAATATTAGAATAATTAAATGACTATTTTTCCTAATGTGAAATTAAATTTTAAAGGAAAAAAAAAAGCAAACGATATTTCGGTAAGGACCTTCGTGATTTTAATATAATTAGTCTCTGTGTGTGCCTCGCACGTGAACCCTAGAACTGAAAATAAAAAATATAAAAAGTAATTATTGTAAGAGATTATTAGTTATTAGAAATGTACAACAAAAATTAAACACTGATTAATTCTAGTTAGAAAAAAGAGTTGACTTCATGTATCATATGAAGATATCTAAGATACCACTCTTCTAGCTAATTCATACCATGAACGTTCATTATGTTTTTTACTTCTTGGGTACTTATATGAGCATATTTGGGGTAAGGAAGACTTTTGTGAGCATGTGAATTAATTTGGCAGATTTAACTATAAGAGCGTGTTTTCACTATAGAAAGGAGAACTAGCTTTTGGTTTTTGAATATATCAACAATGTTAGCCTTATATATATATATATATATATATATATATATATATATATATATTTTTGGGCTAAACAGATGCATTTATTAAAAGAAAACTAAGGAGAGTTATTACAAATGTAACGGCCCGATCGGTCGTCTTGAGCTCTAACGCATTGTTCGGCGGTTTGAGGCATTGAGTAACTTCGCTTCAAGTATTATGACTTGTGCGCGTACTCGGAATTGAAATTCGGGATGTTCAGAGTGGATTTGGAAATGGAATTCTCATTTCGGAAGCTTTAAGAAGGAAGAATCCGACTAAGGGTTGATTTTGAGTAAACAACTTCGGAATCGGGATTTGAAAGTTCCAACAGGTTCGTACGATGATTTTAGACTTGGGCTTATGTACGGATCGGATTTTGGACAGCCTGGGAGCATTTCGACAGCTATGGTAGAAGATTGGCATTTTGAAAGAATTTTCCAAATTTGGGTTAAAGTGCATTTCAATGTTATCGATGTCCATTTGGGATTCCGAGTCTGGGAATAGCTGCGTATGGTGATTCTGGTATTGGGAGCGCATCCGAAAGTAGACTTGAAGGTCCGTAGGTCATTTTGGAGTCATTTGGAGGAAATTAGAATTTGAAGGTCTTGAGAAGTTTGGTCGTAAGTGAACTTTTTGATATCGGGGTCGGATTCCGATTTCAGAAGTTGGAGTAGGTCCGTAATGTCGAATGTAACTTGTGTGCAAATTTTGAAGTCAATTGGACGTGATTTGGTAGGTTTCGGCACCGAATGTAGAAGTTTGAAGATCTAAAGTTCATAAGACTTGAATTGGGGATGATTCATGATTTCGGCATTGTTTGATGTGATTTAAGGCCTCAAGCAGGTCCGCGTTATGTTTTGGTACTGGTGAATGTGATTGGACGGGGTCCCGGGGGCCTCCTGTGGATTTCGGGTGGTTAACGGACCGAATTTGAAATTGGAGAAATAGTTGAAGCAGCTAGTGTCTAGTGCAATCGCACCTGCGTGAAAAGAGTCACAGATGCGGCAATGATGTCGCAGAAGAGACATTAGGACGGAGCTAGGATGGTCTCATGTGTGTGGGTATCCGCATGTGCGAGCCCGCATGTGCGAAGAAAGCTCCGCAGAAGCGAACGTCTGAGGGGGGAGTTGGATCACAGAAGCGGAAAGGAATCCGCATGTGCGAAGGCGCACCTACTCCACGTGTCTCCACGTGGACTGAAGGCAGCCTCCTCGCTCTAAGGTCCATAGGGTTCTGTACCGGGATATGCACAAAAGTGCAGAGTGTAGTATCAATACAACCGATCCCATGTACTGAATAAGTGTCGAGCCTAACCTCGGCGAAGCAGTGACGAGGCTAGGACACGACAACCAAAACAACCTGTGCAGTTTAACAGTATACAAAGAAAATAATAACAACGAGAAATAAGTAGCTAAGCATAAAGGAAAGGGGAACATGCTGAGGGGAGGAATATCAAATAATGGAAATAACGAGATAAAACACAATTTAGATATCAAGTTAAGCAACAGAAATAGTAATATGAAAACAAGTGCACGACATCGCCCATCGTGCTTTTACTATCGTCCTCACCATCAGAATCAATATATTCAGCACGGCTTAACCTTCGTGCTTTTACCTCACAATATCATGGCACGATATTATCCTTAGTGCATTATCGCTCATATCATGGCACAACATCACTCTTCGTGCTTTTAAAGTCACAATATCGGCACGACATCACCTTTCGTGCATTAACATTCACTCAAAATCTCACGCACGACATCACCCTTCGTGATTTCACACTCTTCATCACCCAACCACATCAAATGACATCAATCCAACAAGGAAATTAACAGAGTAAACAAAATAAAACCATAACGTCCCGGCAAGGGAGCCAACAGTGGAATCAGTACCATCCCGGCAAGGAAAACAACTGTATCTAATCTCGCTTAGTACATAACTTCACATAAAAATCTTCAACTGAAACCAATACTCAACACTATTCAATATCAGGGAATTTCCACCAACATGGATAACTATAAAGTGAAACTCAAGTATTACTTAACGAAAAACCACATAAATCACAATATTCGACTCACGGGCATGCTTGACACCCCCGTATAGGTACTCTTCACCTCACCTATACGTTGAACATGATACTAACACGTAGCAAATGAGACAAAACACCTATTCCCTCAAGCTAAGGTTAAGCCAAACACTTACCCCGAATTCCACGACCAAATTCAAGCCTCAATTATCCCTTTTCCTTTAGAATTCGCCTCCAATTCAATTGTATCTAGACATAATTAGCTTAACAATGTCAATAAAGGCTAAATAATTCAACTCTAATGCTTAATTATAGGTTTTCTATCATTCTTTCCAAAAAGTCAAAAATCGACCCGGACCCGCTTAGTCAAAACACGAGGTTCGGACCAAAACCCGATCACCCATACACCCACGAGCCCGAATATGTAATTATTTTCGGAATCCGACCCCAAATTGACGTCTAAATTCTCAAATTTGTAAAATCCCTAATTCTCTAAAAATCCCTAATTTTCTACCCTTCAAGAACAAGATTTATGCCTAAAAATCTAGTGGGTGTTAATGGAAAATGAAGAAAATGAGATTAAAGAACACAAACCTATGATTTGGTGATGAAATCTCTCTTCAAAAATCGCCCGAGGTCGGATTCTATGGAAGGAGATATGAAATTATGGCTATTTCCCATTTTTGTTACTGATTTAAACCCCTGGACAGACCCTCTACGCGGTCGCGAGGGGACTGCCACTTTCGCGGAGCATTGTGGCCAAAAGACCTATGCGATCGTGATAAGCTGCTCGCGTTCGTGATGGTCTATCCCCCCTCACCACCGCGTTCACGGGCCTTGGACCGCGTTCGCAAAGAGCAACATAAGGACTCCCCCACTCCCCCTCCAGTACACTACACAATCGCGACCAAGGCCCTGCGTTCGCGTAGAAGTAATCCCTCCCAGCCCAGCTTGTGCACCGCGTTCGTGTGGCTTGTACCGTGATCGCGAAGAGAAAATTCTCGGACACCAGAAACAACAATTCACACCATATTTTCTAAGTCCGAAACACCTCGATGCTTATACGAAACTCACCCGAGCCCTCGAGGCTCCAAACTAAACATGCACACTACCCCAAAAATATTCTACGGACTCACTCGTGCGACCAAATCGCCAAAATAACATCTTAAACAACGAATTTAGCATAAAAATCAAAGAAAATTTCAAGAACTTTCAAAGTTTCAAATTTCACAACTACGGGTCCGAATCACGTCAAATGACCTCCGTTTCTTTCCAAATTTTACAGACACAACTCAAATATCATATTGAACCTGTACCGAGCTCCAGAACCAAAATACGGTCCCGATACCATAAATTCAAATATAATCAAATTTTCAAGAACTTTTATAATTTCAGTAAAATAATTTCTTTCAAAAATTCATTTCTCGCGCTTGGGACCTCGAAATTCAATTTCGGGCATACGCCCAAGTCCCATATTTTCCTATGGAACCTCCGGGACTGTCAAATCATAGGTCCGGGTCCGTTTATCCAAAATATTGACCGAAGTCAACTTAAATTTATTTTTAAAGGCAAAATTGGCATTTTTCTTAGTTTTTCATATAAAAGCTTTCCGGATATATTCCCGGACTGCGCATGCAAAACGAGGTGAGATAAAAAGGAGGTTTTCAAGGACTTGGAACACAGTTTTAACTTATAAAAATGAGAGATGAATTTTTGGGTCATCACATTCTCCACCTCTAAAACAATCGTTCGTTCTCGAACGGACATAGAAAAGTACCTGAATCGGGGAAAAGATGGGGATACCAGCTCCGCATATCGGACTCAAACTCCCAGGTAGCTGCCTCGGTAGGCTGACCTCTCCACTGAACACGAACCGAAGGATAACTTTTCGACCTCAACTGGCGAATCTGTCGGTCTAATATGGCTACCGGATCCTCTTCATAGGTCAAATCCTTGTTCAACTGGACACTGCTGAAGTCTAACACATGGGTTGGATCTCCGTGATACTTCCGAAGCATAGACACATGAAACACCGGATGCACAACTGATAAATTTGGTGGCAACGCAAGTCTGTAAGTCACCTCTCCCACTCTATCAAGGATCTCAAACGGACCAATGTACCTAGGGCTTAGCTTGTCCTTCTTTCCGAATCTCATCACGCCCTTCATGGGCGACACCCGCTCTCCGATCATGATTGCCAAGTCAGAAACTCTGCGGTCGACATAACTCTTCTACCTGGACTGATCTATACGAAGTCTATCCTGAATGATCTTTACCTTATCCAAGGCATCCTGCACTAACTCCGTACCCAGCAACCAATCCTCTCCCGGATCAAACCACCCAACTAGCGACCGACACCGCCTACCATATAATGCCTCATAAGGAGCCATCTGAATGCTCGACTGATAGTTTTTGTTGTAGGCAAACTTAGCTAATGGCAAGAACTGGTCCCAAGAATCTCCAAAGTCAATGACATAGGCTCGTAGCATATCCTCCAAAATCTGAATAGTACGCTCGGACTGTCTGTCCGTCTGAGGATGAAATGCCCTGCTCAACTCAGCCCTCGTGCCCAGCTCACGCTGAACTGCCCTCCAAAAATGGGAGGTAAATTGCGTACCTCGGTCGGAAATAATAGACACGGGCACACTATGAAGGCGAACAATCTCCCTAATGTAGATCTCTGCCAATCTCTCCGAAGAATAGGAAACTGCTACAGGAATGAAATACGCTGACTTGGTCAGTCTATCCACAATGACCCATACTGCATCGAACTTCCTCTTAGTCCGTGGGAGTCCAACAATGAAATCCATGGTGATACGCTCCTACTTCCACTCAGGAATCTCAATCTGTTGCATCAATCCGCCAAGTCTCTGATGCTCGTACTTTACCTGCTGACGATTCAAGCACCGAGCTACATATGCCACAATATCCTTCTTCATCCTCCTCCACCAATAATGCTGCCGGAAATCCTGGTACATCTTTGTGGCGCCCTGATGGATAGAATACCGGGAACTATGGGCCTCTTCTAATATCAACTCACGAAGTCCATCCACATTGGATACACAAATATAACCCTACATCCGTAAAATTCCATCATCACCAACTGTAACCTGCTTGGCATCAGCGTGCCGGACCGTATCCCTAAGGACACAACAAATGAGGATCATCATACTTCCAGTCTCGAATAGGATCAAATAATGAGGAATGAGCAACTGTATAAGCTAGAACACGGATGGGCTCAGAAACGGTCTCATGAACCGATTGGATAAGGCCTAAACATCCAAGGCAAGCGGTCTCTCCTTGACCGGAATATAAGCAAGACTACCCATATTGGCTGACTTCCTACTCAAGGCATCGGCCACCATATTGGACTTCCCTGGATGCTATAAGATGGTGATGTCATAGTCTTTCAACAACTCCAACCATCTCCTCTGCCTCAAATTAAACTCTTTCTGCTTGAACAAGCATTGCAAACTCTTGTGATCCGTGAACACCTCACAAGACACGCTATATGAATAATGTCTCCAAACCTTCAGCGCATAAACAATGGCTGCTAAATCCGAATCATTAACTGGATAATTCTTCTCATGGACCTTCAATTGACGTGAAGCATAGGCTATAACCTTTCCATCCTGCATCAACCCTACGTCAAGTCCAATCCGAGAAGCATCACAATACACAGTATATGACCCTGAACCTGTGGGCAAAACCAACACCGGTGCCGTGGTAAAAGCTGTCTTGAGCTTCTAAAAGCTTGACTCACACTCATATGACCACCTGAACTGGGCACCCTTCCGAGTCAACCTGGTCATCAGGGCTGCAATAGATGAAAATCCCTCCACAAATCGACGATAGTAACCTACTAAGGCCAAGAAACTCCGAATCTCTGTAGCTGACGTGGGTCTAGAACAATCCTTGACTGCTGAAATCTTCTTGGGATCCACCTGGATACCCTTTGCTAATACAACATGACCCAGGAATGCAACTGAGCTCAACCAAAACTCATACTTAGAAAACTTAGCATACAACTAACTGTCCTTCAAAGTCTGAAGAATGACTCGAAGGTGCCGGTCGTGCTCCTCCCGGTTGCGGGAATAGATCAGAATATCATCAATGAAGATAATCATGAAGGAATATAAATAAGGCCTGAACACTCGGTTCATCAAGTCCATAAAAGCAGCTAGGGAATTTGTCAAACAAAATGACATCACTAAGAACTCATAATTCCCGTACCGAGTGCGGAAGGATGTCTTAGGGACCTCGGATGCCCTAATCCTCAACTGGTGGTAGCCATATCTCAAATCAATCTTCGAAAATACCTTGGCACCCTGAAGCTGATCAATTAAATCATCAATTCGCATCAATAGATACTTGTTCTTGATGGTAACCTTGTTTAATTTCCAATAATCTATACACATCCTCATCTACCCATCATTCTTCTTAACAAACAACACAGGCGCACCCCAAGGCGAGACACTAGGATTAATGAAGCCTTTATCAAGCAGATCCTGCAACTGTTCTTTCAACTCCTTCAACTATGGTGGGGCCATACGATATAGCGGGATAGAAATGGGCTGAGTTCCCGAAGCCAACTCAATGCAAAAGTCAATATCCCTGTCGGGTGGCATACCTGACAGGTCTGCAGGAAACACCTCTGGAAACTCACAGACTATGGGCAAAGACTCCTTAGAAGGAACCTCGACGCTAGAATCATGAACATAAGCCAAATAGTCCAAAACACCCCTTCTCGACCATGTGCCGAGCCTTCATATATGAGATAACCCTTCTGGAAGAATGACCAGGAGTCCCCTCCTACTCCGGTCGAGGCAAACCCGACAATGCTAATGTCACGGTCTTGGCATGACAATCCAGAATAGCATGATAATGCGACAACCAATCCATCCCCAAAATGACATCAAAATCAACCATATCAAGGAGCAGAAGATCTACACTGGTCTCAAGACCCCCAATAACCACTGCACATGAACGGTAGGCACGATCTACCAGAATAGAATCACCCACCGATGTAGACACATATACATGAGTACTCAAAGAATCACGAGGCATAACCAAATAAGGAGAAAAATAAGACGACACATAAGAGAATGTGGACCCCGGATCAAATAAAACCAAAGCATCCCTGCTGCAAACTGAAACCATACCTGTGATAACTGCATCGGAGGCTTCATCCTCAGGTCTAGATGGAATAGCATAACATCGGGGCTGGGCCTCACCCATCTGAACTACGTCCCTGGGACGGCCTCCTGCTGACTGACCTCTACCCCTAGTGGCCTGGCCTCCACCTCTAACTGTTGGACCTCCACCTCTAATACCTCTATCCCCACCTCTGGATGGCTGAGTGGGTGATGGAGCACTTGGTGTGGGAACCATAGCACGAGAACCCTAGTTCTGAAAACTGATCGAGGCTCGAGGACAAAATCTAGAAATGTGCCTCTGATCACCATAAGTATAACAAGTCCTCAGATGCTGAGGCTGCTAACCCTGAAACTGACCTTGATGACCTGAGTAACCACCCTGAAAACCTTGAATCGTTGGTGCACTGATAGTAGCTGATGGTGCACTGTAGGACAACTGATCAAAATACAGCATATGAGAACCACGACCACCTGGAGCATTGCGAGAAACCTAAAGTGCCGAATGGAATGGCCTAGGAGGATGGCCCCTACCAAAAGAATCCCTGCCTCCAAACGAGGCACCACTGAACCTGCCAAAATGACGGGGTCTCTTGTCAGACCCCTGACCACCCCCTACAAAAGAACAATCTCAACTCGTCTGGCCACATTGGCTGCATCCTGGAAAGAAATCTCACTCCCTGTCTCCTTGGACATCTACAATCTGATCGGCTGAGCTAGTCCCTCAATAAATCTCCCCACCCTCTCTCGCTCGGTGGGAAGTATCATATAGCATGTCCGGTCAAGGTAACAAATCTGGTCTCATACTGTATGACGGTCATAGAGACCTGCTGGAGAAACTCAAACTGCCTCCGAAGATCCTCTCTCTGAGTGATAGGAAAAAACTTCCAGAATAGCTGAGTGAACTGGGCCCAAGTCAAAGCCGGTGATCCAACTGGTCTGGCCAAACAATAATCTCTTCACAAAGTCTTGGCGGGACATGACATACAAAAGGTAGCAAAGTTGACACCATTGGTCTCCACTATCCCCATGTTCCGTAGAACCTCATGGTAGTTATCCAAGTAGTCCTGGGGATCCTCTGAAGATGCACCACTGTAAGTAGTAGTGAAAAGCTTGGTGAACCTGTCTAACCTCCACAAAGCATTAACAGACATAGCTACTCCATCACCGGTCTGAGCCATAATAACCGGCTGAACTGCCCCAGCTGGTTGAGCTACTGGAGTCTGAAACTGAGAAGCCAACTTCTCCGTAGTGCGAGTAGAGAGAGTCTAAGCTCCTTCCCCAGCCTGAGAGATGGCTGGTGCTGCATGAAGAAAACCTACCTAAGCGACACTCTCCATGAGGCCCACTAGACGGACCAGAGCATCCTGGAGTACTGGGGTGGCAATGAACCCCTCAGGAACCTGAGCTGGTCCAACCGGAACTGTCTGGGAAGGAACCTCATCAACAAAATCTACCTGAGGCTCCGCCACTGCGGCTGCTGATCTGGTCTGAGCTCTACCCCTCCCTCAGCCTCTAGCACGGCCTCGTCCTCATCCCCTCATAGGAGCTGCAACTGGAGACTCGGGCTGCTCATCTGTGGATGAAGAAGCACGTGTTCTCGCCATCTGCGAGAGAATAGAGTAGACATTCAGTTAGCTTTGAGAATTCAAATCGCACGACAGAGAAGAATATATGTGAGGTCATTCCTACACTCTGTAGCCTCTGGGGGATAAGCACATACGTCTCTATACCGATCCATCTGACTCTACTAAGCTTGTCTGTGAATTGTGAGACCTATGTAACCTAGTGCTCTGATACCAACTTGTCACGACCCGAATTTCCCACCATCGGGACCGTGATGGAGCCTAACATTGAACCTGCTAGGCAAGACAACGTAAATGTTTATTTTTACCTTATTCATTTATTTTTTAACAGATAACAAGTGATGTACAAATCAGCGGAAATAAAAGGGCGGAAAAAAAAAATTCTAGCAACTTGATTAAATACCATTACGAGAATCAAAATACAAAACCCAGAATTTGGTGTCATAACTTCACGGACTATCTACGAAT
Organism: Nicotiana paniculata; assembly: GCA_005239505.1. Lineage (NCBI taxonomy): Eukaryota > Viridiplantae > Streptophyta > Magnoliopsida > Solanales > Solanaceae > Nicotiana > Nicotiana paniculata. The sequence goes on from ML362626.1 coordinate 60,211, forward strand.
ACTACAAATAAGGGGTTTGAACAAAAGTAAATACATCTATTTCCAGGATAACTAGAACATAGTACAAATGAAGGCAAAGGGGACGCCAAGGCCTGCGGTCGCCTGCAGGACTACCTCAGTGTCTCCACGTGGACTGAAGGTAGCCTCCTCGCTCTAAGGTCTGTAGGGTCCTAAATCGGGATCTGCACAAAAGTGCAGAGTGTAGTATCAGTATAACCGACCCCATGTACTGAGTAAGTATCGAGTCTAACCTCCGCGAAGTAGTGACGAGGCTAGGACATGACAACCAAAACAACCTGTGCAGTTTAACAGTATACAGAGAAAATAATAACAACAAGAAATAATCAACTAAGTTGTTGACCCAAGTCACTGCATAGTTTTAAAGATTGACAAATATCTGACTAGTTGAACCAGGTACATCAGAGCACACATACTTGACCTGACGCGTTGGCACATGAACCGTGTATGCATAGGAGATGAATGCGATTGTGAAGTATCAATGAACAAAGAGAGTGTATCCTAACGCGAAAAGGTTGCAAATTGATAAGAGAATAGAAGTTGAATTCATCAAGGAAAGTAACGAAGGAAGGAAGTTGAGTTTAATACGAACTCTTTCTCCCAGGAAGAGTTGTACCAGAACTGTACGACAAACTCAACAACTGACTCTATAAATAATTGAAGTATTCTTGCTTGAATTACGAATACACAAGTGCAGAAGTGAATCAAGATCTGAAAGCAAAATTCCTAGAGATTTTGCAAGCAAAATTACTGTGCGATACAAAGGCTACAGACCAGCTAGAAGAACTAGTTTCATATGTTTGTCATTGAGTCTAGTTGGTTGTAGTAGGCGATTTAATATTGTATCTTTTCAGCTTTCATAGAAGCAATTATAATAGGTACACATTGTTCAAGTTAGAGTTAACTTGAAGCTTGTAGAAATTAGCTAGAGGCTAGTTACTACGAAGNCAAATCCTACTAAGGAGTAAGTCGTGGTTTTTTCACTTTTTGAGCAATGTGTTTTCCACGTAAAAATATCTGTGTTTTACTTTACTGCTTTTATTATTCTGCAACAGTAGAAGTTGGAACGCCAAAAATAACCAGGTTCTTTTAGAGAGACAACACTCGAAAAATGTGATACCACACAAATTAACCTATCTTCTTGTGTGGTATTGACGTCTAAAACAACAATTGGTATCAGAGCAGGTTATCCTTGAACGGCTAACACCTTGGAGAAGATCAAGATGAGTGCACCACCTGAAAACTGGGAGGTTCAATAAACTACAAGGCCACCACTCTTCAATGGCCAGTATTACTCTTGGTGGAAGAACAAGATGAAGGATCACCTGATTGGAGAAGGATATGAACTCTGGGACATAGTCACTGATAGTCCTCTAGCTACAATGATGAATACTACTGAAGGTATAGATGTACCAAAGACTAGAGTTGACTGCACTGCTGAGGATCTAAAGAAATGGGAAAAGAATGCAAAGGCCAAGAAGTGGCTAGCATGTGGACTAGGTCCAGACGAGTACAGTAGAATCCAAAGCCGAACCACTGCCAAAGAGATCTGGGATACCTTGCAAGTAGCCCATGAAGGAACATCTCAGGTAAAAAGGTCAAGAGGTACTCTATTATACTCTCAGTATGAAAACTTCACTATGAAATAAGGAGAGACTATCCAAGAGATGTACACAAGGTTTACAACCTTGACTAATGAACTGAAGTCTCTTGGAAGAGTCATTCTTGAAGAGGACAGGGTTGAAAAGATCCTGACAAGGGTCTTGCCTATTTCCTGGGAAAGAAAAATCACTGCTATCCAGGAATCCAAAAATATGGCAACCCTGAGATTGAATAAGCTGAATCAGTTTGAAATAAGTCAAGTATGGCACTTGGTACCCATTCCACTAGACATATCAGTGATTGGCACCAAGTGGATCTTTAGGAACAAGCTCGATTAGGATGGAACTATTACAAGAAATAAGGCAAGACTAGTTGTTCAAGGGTATAGTCAAAAAGAGGAAATTGACTATGATGAGACCTTTGCCCCTGTGGCAAGACTAGAGGCAATCAGACTTCTTATATCATTTGTTTCACACATGGAATTCACTCTTCATCAGATGAATGTTAAGAGTGCCTTTCTCAATGTCTATCTGAAGGAAGATGTATTTGTCAAGCAGCCTCCAGTTTTTGAAAGCAAGGAGTCACCTGACCACGTATACAAACTCGATAAGGCTCTGTATGGTCTTAAACAAGCACCAAGAGCATGGTACGAACGATTATCAAAATTTCTGCTAGAACATGGGTATAAACAAGGCAAAATTGACAGTACCTTATTCTTAAAGGAAAAGGGTAAGGATCTACTGATTGTGCAAATATACGTGGATGATATTATATTTGGGGCGACTTCTGAAAAATTGAGAAAGGAATTTGCTATGCTTATGGGGAGTGAGTTTGAGATGAGTATGATGGGTGAGCAAAACTTCTTCTTAGGCTTGAAAATCAAGCAAAAATCCAATGGAACAATGATCTACCAACAAAAGTATGTGAAAGAATATTTCAAGAAGTTTAAAATGGAAGACTCAAAGGAAATAGACACTCCCATAGCCACATCTACAAAATTGGATGTGGATGAACCTGGTTCATCCGTTTATCAGAAGCTATACAGAGGGATGATTGGGTCTCTATTATATCTCACTGCCAGCAGACCTGATATTATGTTCAGCGTGGGGCTGTGTGCTAGGTTTCAGGAAAATCCAAAGGAGTCCCACCTCACTGCAGTGAAGAGAATTTTGAGATATATGAAAGGCACCACTGATTTGTGCCTTTGGTATCCTAAAGGTAGTAATTTCGACCTTGTAGGATATGCTGATGCTGATTATGCAGGTTTCCTGGTTGACATGAGAAGTACTTCAGGTATGGCTCACTTTCTGGGCTCATGCTTTGTGTCTTGGGCTACCAAGAAACAAAATTCAGTAGCCTTGTCCACTGCTGAGGTTGAATATGTGGTTGCAGCCTCTTGCTGTGTTCAATTGCTATAGATCAAGCAACAACTCATGGACTTTGGTATAGATGTGGGATGCATTCCCATTTTCTGTGATAACACTAGTTCCATTAGTATGACGAAGAACACGGTTCATCATAAGAGAACTAAGCACATAGATGTGAGAAACCATTTCCTGAGGGATAACTATGAAAAAGGAATGATTTCAATTGAATTTTGTGCTACTGATCAACAAATTGAAGATATCTTTACTAAAGCATTGAGTAGGGAGCATTTTGAGAGAAACGTGCTTGAATTAGGGATGACTAAAATCACCTAATTGAAAAAAAAAACAAAAACTGAAAAAAAAATGAATTTTTTTTGGCTAGAAACACTAACATAGATAATCAATAAGAATAATCATTGCTCAGCATCATGACTTTACTGTCATACTTTCTTTCCATGTATCAATATGATTCCCTGGTTGCTAATGATGTTTCTCTATCTTTGTGAATTGAGGCAAATTAAGGACTTTAGCACGATGAACCTGGTTCATCTCTACTTGTTCATCTGACTGACAAGGTACGCGCTCATCTCCATACAGTTATTGAATTAATTACAGTCACACATGAGCAGGATTCTATCTATATTTGGTTCCTTTCAAATTCTTTATACTTATTCCTAAATGAACCCGTTCCAAGAATTCTCATCGGTACTCAATTAGCCTAGAGGTAGGGAACTCTTAACTATCTAATCAATGACACTCCTACAACAATTAGACTCCCACTTGAATAAATATTCTGCCCGTTATAAAATTAATAGCCACAACTTATAAAAGGCCATCATTACCTCCCTTCTTAATAACCTACTAAGTCAAACCAAGATCATTGTTCCTATAATCAAAACTGATCACTTTTCTTTTCTTCCTAGCAACACTCGTAATCATGTCTTCACCACCACCTGCTTCTTCTTCTTCTTCTTCATCACCAAATCGTGATTATGATAGAGGTCTTTATGAATCAGATTCAAATTCTCCATCTGTATACAGTTTTCAATCACCAGAAAGAACCTCAACCCCTGAAAACCCTCTTATTCCTGAACCCACACCTAACCCTAACCCAGCCTCCCGTGATCGTCGTGTAAAGGTTCTTGCCAAAAAATCAGTGGCTTCTGGGTCCCATGCAAGATTCTTGGAGGAAATTCTGCAGGCTGAAAAGGAAAATAATTCTGAATCATCAAGTGAATTTTTTAAATCAGCTAATGAGGATGAAGCACCTGGTTCATCAAATTCTGAACAAGGTAATCTTGATGCTATTTCTGAATTTTTTAATGCTGAGAACATATTTGTTCTGGTTGGGTCGGTAGTTGATGTTGAAGCGCCGAGTAGGCAAAGAAAATTGATAAAAGGTAAATGACTTGAGAGAGAGGGGTTTGGGGAGGATGGTACCACATTGGCTATCTGTGGTCCCATTCATGATAAGGGTGGAGAAGATGTCACAGAGTTAGGGGGAAGTGTAGTCGAGAAAGCAGCGACAGGTTTAGCAATCTTGAAGAAAGGAGTAGATGAACCTGTTTCATCTGGGGATAAGATGTTGGCTGACAGGCTAAGGAAACTTGGGGAGTCCTATAACCCCAAGAAAAGGAGGACTCAGAAGTTCAAGAAGGCTACTAACCCAGTTCCTTCTAAGAAGAGAAAATCTTTTGTAGCTGCTGATGCTCATGTTCCTAAGGTGCGTGCTAGACGTAGTGCTGTGAGAGAGGAAGAAGAAATATTTGAGAGGGCTCTACTACAGAGAAAGAAAAAGAGAGCTGCAAAGGGAAAGGCTAAAGTAGGAGAGCCTGTGGAGACTGTTGTTGTTGAAGAGGATACGATGGACCTGGTCCATCATGAGGAGCAGACTGCTCCTGTTGCGGTTGAGGCACCAAAATCAAAAAGGTCTAAGGCTTCTTCAAAGAAGTCAGCTACAATGTCTACCACACCTATAAGAACTGTTAAAAGGACCAGGTCCAAGGCAAGAAAAGTGAAGGTCGTTGAGAAAGATGATGATAAAGAGTGGAGTGGAGAAGATGAGGGGAAAGTTGGTGAGGTGAATGACAGAATCACCTTGTTTGGCAAAAGAACAATTCTAAAGGGAAAGTTGTTGAAGGATCTCGAGGAACCTGGGATGCGATACCTGCTGGACACACTGGATGTTCAGGGGTGGAAGCACATGGTCCTTCACATGGAAGGAAGGTTGGCTAGAGCTGAAATGGTGGAGTTCATGGGTAATGTAGTAGTCAAGGACGGCAGGGTCACTACCACAGTCAAAGGAATTCAAGTGTCCTTTGATGCTAAAGAGCTGGGAGAAATTATGCACATTCCTGCTGAGGGCTACGAAGATTACACTAGGCAAAGATGGCCTAGTTTGGATGGGATGGCCTCAGCAATCAACATTACCAGATTATTCAATGACAATGAAAGGGAAATTGAACCCAGTCCAGTCTACAAAAGAGAAATGAAGCAAGAGCACAAGTTGCTCTTCGAGTTTGTCATCAAGTTCTTGCTGCCAAGACAAGAACGAAGGCACATAGCCAACTATATGGATTTTACCTTGATGGAGTGTTTGTATAGGGGAAAGTAGATCAACTGGCCAACCTTCATCATCCAAATCTTGGACAGAGTTGTGAATGGAACAAAAGCACATGCAATCCCATATGGATTTATTCTGACAGTTGTGCTTGCTCATTTTGATGTTCCTGTGAAAAAGGCTGAGATGGCTACTGCCAAGGACTATTTTGGGAAGGATACTTTGCTGACTTGCGATTATACTGTCAATGTTCCTGCAGATGAACCTGGTTCATCTAGGAAGCAGCCTGTCAACAGCAAAGTCAGAACTCTGGTGCAGGAAAGCGAGATCAAGGATATGGAGATCCTTCATTTGAAATCTCGTTTGAACTGAGGTTGAAGCTGAGCGTGATGCTCTCATGGCTGGATTAGCAAAAGAGAAGGAAAAGAACGAGGGTGTTCTTAACCAGATGCTTTCTCTTCTACAAACCAAGACAACAACCTCCTCTACACCTTCCCATCCTTAGGATGTCCAGAGCTACCTAAAACCCCTTTCAGTGCCCAGTTGGGACGTGTTTCTCTTGTTTTTATTCTGTCTTGCTCATGGTTATGGATGTTTTTATTTTTTTGTATGGTGTTTGATGTTTGTTCCTAATCAATGAATTTTTGATATTTTGTTATTGACTTGTCTCAATTTCTTAGATAGCTTACATTTATTAGTTTTTTATGATGATTAATCATGTTTGCACCTGTAGTTGCCTCAATGGCCATGAGTAATTGTTAATAACCTCTCGTAAGTTTATCATTTTGCAAACTTTTCTATGATGCAAAAAGGAGGAAGACATATGCTTTTATATTTCAAGTGATATTTATATCCTGATAATGAACCGGTTTCTCTATGATAAATGCTTAAAAAACATACAAAGTGGTTGAAGTGTATACAGGGAGAAGCACAGAGTTTTATCATCATCAAAAATGGGGAATTTGCTGACCCAAGGCACTGCATAATTTTGAAGATTGACAAATGTCTGACCAGTTGAACCAAGTCCATCAGAGCACATATAATTGACCTGACGCGTTGGCACATGAACCGTATATGCATAGGAGATGAATGCGATTGTGAAGTATCAATGAACAAAGAGAGTGTATCCTAATGCGAAAAGGTTGCAAATTGATAAGAGAATAGAAGTTGAATTCATCAAGGACAGTAACGAAGGAAGGAAGTTGAGTTTAATACGAACTCTTTCTCCCAGGAAGAGTTGTACCAGAACTGAACGACAAACTCAACAACTGACTCTATAAATAATTGAAGTATTCTTGCTTGAATTACGAACGCACAAGTGCAGAAGTGAATCAAGATCTGAAAGAAAAATTCCTAGAGATTTTTCAAGCAAAATTACTATGCGATACAAAGGCTACAGACCAACTAGAAGAACTAGTTCCATATGTTTTTCATTGAGTCTAGTTGGTTGTAGTAGGCGATTTAATATTGTATCTTTTCAGCTTTCATAGAAGCAATTGTAATAGGTACACATTGTTTAAGTTAGAGTTAACTTGAAGCTTGTAGAAATTAGCTAGATGCTAGTTACTATGAAGGGATTAGAGTTAGTCCTTGGATTACAAAAGAGTTTATTTTGTAAGTCCGTTTGGCTCAGATTTTTAGTGAAGAGTTTGAGCAAATCCTACTGAGGAGTAGGTCGTGATTTTTTTCACCTTTTGAGCTAGGTGTTTTCCACGTAAAAATCTTTGTCTTTTTACTTTACTGCTTTTATTATTCCACAACAGTAGAAGTTGGAACACCAAGAAGAACCAGGTTCTTCTAGAGAGACAGCACTCAAAAAATTGGATACCACACAAATTAACCTATCTTCTTGTGGGGTATTGACGTCTAAAACAACATAAGCGTAAAGTAAAGGGGAACATGCTGAGGGGAGGAAATATCAAATAATGAAAATAACAAGATAAAGCACAATTTAGATATCAATTTAAGCAACAGAAATAGTAATACGAAAACAAGTGCACGACATCACCCTTCATGTTTTTACTCTTGTCCTCACCATCAGAATCAATATATTCAGCACTACTTAACCTTCGTGCTTTTACCTCACAATATCATGACACGACATTATCCTTCGTGCATTATCTCTCATATCATGGCACGACATCATCCTTCGTGCTTTTAAAATCACAATATCGGCACGGCATCACCCTTCGTGCATTAACATTCACTCAAAATCTCACGCACGGCATCACCCTTCGTGCTGTCACACTCTTCATCACCCAAACACATAAAATGACATCAATCCAACAAGGAAGTTAACAGAGTAAACAAAATAAAACCATAACGTCCCGGCAAGGGAGCCAACAGTGGAATCAGTACCATCCCGGCAAGGAAAACAACTATATCCAATCTCGCTTAGTACATAACTTCACATAAAAATCTTCAACTGAAACCAATTCTCAACACTATTCAATATCAGGGAATTTCCACCAACATGGATAACTATAAAGTGAAACTCAAGTATTACTTAACGAAAAACCACATAAATCACAATATTCGACTCACGGGCATGCTTGACACCTTCGTATAGGTACTCGCCACCTCACCTATATGTTGAACATGATACTAACACATAGCAAATGGGACACAACACCTATTCCCTCAAGCTAAGGTTAAGCCAAACACTTACCTCGAATTCCACAACCAAACTCAAGCCTCAATTACCGCTTTCCCTTTAGAACTCTCCTCCAATCCAATTTTATCTAGACATAATTAGCTTAACAATATTAATAAAGGCTAAATAATTCAATTACAATGCTTAATTATAGGTTTTCTATCATTCTTTTTAAAAAGTCAAAAATCGACCCCGGGCCCGCTTGGTCAAAACACGAGGTTCGGACCAAAACCCGATCACCCATACACCCACGAGCCCTAATATGTAATTATTTTCGGAATCTGACTCCAAATCGAGGTCTAAATTTCCAAATTTATAAAATCTCTAATTCTCCAAAAATCCCTAATTTTATGCCCTTCAAGAACAAGATTTAGGCCTAAAAATCTAGTGGGTGTTAATGGAAAATGAAGAAAATGAGATTAAGAACACAAACCTATGATTTGGTGATGAAATCCCTCTTCAAAAATCGCCCAAGGTCTGATTCTATGGAAGGAGATATGAAATTATGGCTATTTCCCATTTTTGCTACTGTTTTAAACCCCTGGACAGACCCTCTACGCGATCGCGATAAGCTGCTCGCATTCGCGATGGTCTATCCCCCCTCACTACCGCATTCACGGGCCTGGGACCGCGTTCGCGAAGAACAACTTAAGGACTCCCCCATCTCCCCTCCAGTACACTACGCGATCGCGACCAAGACCCTGCGTTCACATAGAAGAAACCCTTTCCAACCCTGCTTATACACCGCGTTCGCATGGCTTGTACCGCGATCGCGAAGAGAAAATTCTCGGACACCAGAAACAACAATTCACACCAGATTTTCTAAGTCCGAAACACTCTGATGCCTATGCGAAACTCACCCGAGCCCTCGGGGCTCCAAACTAAACCCCTAAAAATATCCTACGGACTCACTCGTGCGATCAAATCGCCAAAATAACATCTTAAACAACGAATTTAGCATAAAATCAAAGAAAATTTCAAGAACTTTCAAAGTTTCAAATTTCACAACTACGGGTCCGAATCACGTCAAATGACCTCCGTTTCTTACCAAATTTTACAGACACAACTCAAATATCATATTGAACCTGTACCAGGCTCCGAAACCACAATACATGCCCGATACCATAAATTTCAAATATAATCAAATTTCCAAGAACTCTTATAATTTCAGTAAAACAATTTCTTTCAAAAATTCATTTCTCGGGGTTGGGACCTCGGAATTCAATTCCGGGCATACGCCCAAGTCCCATATATTCCTACGGACCCTCCGGGACAGTCAAATCACGGGTCTGAGTCTGTTTACGCTATTTACCGAAGTCAACTTAAATTCATTTTTAAAGGTAAAATTAGCATTTTTCTCAGTTTTTCATATAAAACCTTTCCGGATATACGCCTGGACTGCGCACATGAAATGAGGTGAGATAAAAAGGAGGTTTTCAAGGCCTCAGAACACATTTTTAACTTATAAAAATGAGAGATGACTTTTTGGGTTATCATAGCACGTTTATTGACTAGTTTTGGAGCGTTGGGCATCAGTTTGAATTGTTGGAAAGGCTTGGGAGTCAACTAGGGATCTTCGGAGCGAGGTACGTCTCTTTTCTAACTTTTTAATGGGGAAATTAACCTTATAGGTGGAATAATTCAATATGCGCTTTTATATATGGGGGCTGCGTACACACGAGTTGACGAGAGTCCGTGAATAGCTACTATTATGCTTAAGTCCAGGTAGCCTAGGGCCCAAATCATGCTATACTTGCGATATTTTCAACCTTATTGTTAACTTAAGCGTAAATCATATTGAACTTGGGAAAAAAAATTTAAATTGTTAAACTATGTTCTCTTGACCGTTGCATGAAAAATTGACATTACTTTGGAAAATTGCTCCTTAATAAATCCTTGATTTGGCTGATTGAACGTGTTTATCTTTTTTGGAGCAGGCCAAACTTCTTGGCAGATTAAATAAATGCATCTATGGTTCGTGCCATTCGACCCTCGGCAGTGCATAATTTATATTTATATGTAGGAGCGGGACATACGACCTCGGCATTGTTTGTGCATGTTACATCTTTGAAATCCATAATATTTGCTACTGCTTCATTGGCTAGAAATATAAATTGTTAAATGACGAAACTAAAGATGAGAATTTCCTAAATAATAAAAGAAATGTTTACTTACTTATTGATTATTGAGTCTCCTGTTGTTTTATATAATTCATGCTTAATTAAACTATCGGTATTACAATGTTAGCCCATAGTGAGTGTTGGAGTCGACCCTTCGTCACTACTTCTTCAGGGTTAGGCGGGATACTTATTGGGTACGCGTTGATTTACATACTCATACTACACTTCACTACAAGAAATTAGATTTTTAGTGGCGACCAAAAATGTTGCTACAGAAGTTATACCTTTAGCAGCGACTATACAAATCGCTACTACTGGCCATTATTTAACAGCGACTTTTATAAGGTAGCCTCTAATGTGGCTGAAATTTTTGGTACCCGCTAAAACTAAAATTTTGGCTCCATATTATTTGTAACGACTTTAAAATATCGCCGCTAAATTCTTATTGGAGCGACTGGTTTTACTGAATCTCTTATATTTTATTAAAAAATATAAACTTATGTTTAAACAAAAGTCTGGACTCTCAAATTAAAACAGAGAGCACTTTACATTCTCTCTCTTCGGTCAAAACGCTCCTCCCTCTCTCTAAAATCCTTCTGCGAAAAGCCAAAATTTTCCCTAAAATTAGGGATTATCTGCTCCAATCTCTCAAATCAAGATAAGAAACTCATCAATTTTCAGGTTTGTGGTCAAATCCCTAATTTTCCCCTTTTTCTTTTAACGAAAATGATGTGCATAATTGAGTTTTGTGTATGAAAACCGCACATCTCAGCGCTTTTTCTGAGTTTTCTGAGTTTAACTTGAAACCCATATTAATTTTTATATAAATTATGTTTGCTAAAATCTTCCACTTGTATTCTCAATTTTTGAGTATATATTTCAGTGATTAGTGATTATCTTCAACATGCAGTTAGGGATTATCATTATTTCAGTGTTTTTCCATTTGTGTTCTTAGATTTTATCTAGAATTTCTCTGAACCATTTGATAATCTACAGGAATACCAAAAAAATTATACTGAAAGACCCATTTGAAGCCTATTTGATGATTTTCAGTCTTGACAGAACTCTCACCTATCTTTTTTTTGGGTAAGTTAAAATCTTCTACTTGAGATGCCTATTGCATGTTGGTATTCCTCTTGAATGAGTGTCCGATTAATTGTTTCAGTAAATTTTCTCGATTATTAAACTTTTTTTGTACCCATTTTGGTATTTTTGTTGCTTTTTTAGAAAGTTGAATGCTTGTTTGATAAACAGGGGTTATTTCAAGTTAATTAATAGATGCGATTCGAAAACTATCTAATGAAATTTTGACATTTATATAATATGCATTGATTGTCTGAAGACATCTTTCACTATTGGTTAACAGAATTTAAATAATATGCAATGTTATTTAGTCTAGTTTACAAGTCACTTGATCTCATAAGAACCTTCGGTATTATCACGCGGATGAATTGAATTTACCAATTTACATGTGGTTTACAAATTATGTAAGTCTAGGTTTTAGTGGAAAATAGAAAGATATATATAGTCTTTTCCATGATTGAGCTCTGCCAATTGGAGGAGAACATTTTACTTGGTTTTAGTGGCACTCAAGGGTGTGGCCTAGTAGTTAATGTAGTGAGTGGAACCTTGGAGATCGGGGTATGTTGATTTCTTCCCAGAAACTTCAGCAAAATTTCTCCAAGATTTCAGCTGCATAGTACATGAATTTGTAACGCTGTTGGGCGCTGGCACAATTTCTTTTTGTTGATTTCATAATAAGATGAACTCACAACTTCTTTTATTAGCGTTAAAACATAACTAAGTTGATAAAGCTCTCCTCTCTCTAATAGTAGAAGCATTAGACCAAGGGGTCAGTACAACCATACAGTTGATTGTTTCTTTATTTTCAGTGTCATTATCTATTATCTCCTACCCATGGTCATGGAATCAATAGTCAATAGTTGTACAATTATATTTTTCTATTTTTCTCTTAACTTTTGGTATACCATATGGTTGGTGTAAATGTATGACACTAGTGGACTTCATTAATTAGCTGATTGAGTTCCCTGTTTCCTCAGTTGTCAAGGTGATCTGCACCTTATTGTTTCTTTCTTTTGATCTGTTTAGATACTGCTGCATAAATCTGGGCAGCCAACTGTTCCATTGTCTCTCAGCTGTGTTGCTTCTTTCTCATTGTATCAAGGTTTGTCCAGCTATAAGTTCCTTGTACTCTGTATGCTTTCCATTGTTGTTGTGTTCTTTTCTTTACATGTCTCTCCTCTTTTATCTTTTAGGTATTAAGAAGCATCTGCTGAATGAGAACTAATGCCTCAAGATATACTGAATCATACTTCATAGAGGCATTGTCCAACTCTTCATTACTACAACAACAATTGCTCTCACCTTGAAATTTTGAACTACACTTTATTTCGAGTGCTATCTGCATAAATGCATAATATATTGTCAATAGACAACTTACTTCCTACTGAAAGACATCGAGCTTAGCTTCCTGGAAGCTCAATCTCAGGAACACACACACACACACACACACACACACACACACACATATATATATATATATGTCCTTTCTATATCACACAATGTAAAAATAAAGTTTAAAAAGAAACAGTAAAGCTCAAAGTGTTTTGCTGCTACTAGTTGTGAATTTGGAAAGTGATACAGGAAGATATATGAGAATTATAGCAAAGACTTCAAAAATACTACTACTAAATTGATGTCACTCTTTAAATTGCAACTAATCCTTTTTCCTTTTATGTTTCTGGTTATAGATCATGAGTAGTTGACAAGTCTTGGTCATTCTAATTGGCTTTAGGAAATTTCCAGGAAATTGCCCAATTGACCCCATCAGAAGTTTGAATTAAAGGACATTCCAATTAATAAGATATCACATTTATCTTCATCTTCATCTGAATCTGAATCTGTATCCCATCATTTGTAATGTGATATATAAACTAATTAAACTCTTGGTTGTACTATAATCTGGAATATAATAAGGGACTAACTTTTCTATTATTATAAAAGTAGAAATGGATAAAAGTTGGTTGAATATTAGGAATATAGGTGACCAAAGGTACAAAGATGGAGTAGATGACTTTCTTAGTTGGGCATTCAGTCAACCAAGGGGAAGCACTATGATTCGATGTCCTTGTAAAGGGTGTATGAATACTGCATTCAAGATAAGGCCCGATGTAAGAGGAGACTTATTGAAAAGGGTTTCTGGGATTCTTACAAAGTGTGGGACTTGCATGGAGAAGTGTTAGTTAGAGTTGAAAATTCTAACGTAACACTCAATAATGAAGTAGAAGATGATAACATTGAAGAGGATAATATTACAGAAATGATTCACGACGCTTGTGGACATACGAATGTGTAGGATAATAATAATACTTCTATGGACAATGAAGAGCCAAATTTACATGCATCAAAGTTCTACAAATTGAAGATGCTCAGACAGAACTTTATCATGGTTGTAGTACAGTCTCAAAGTTATCTTTTGTTGTTAAACTACTTCACTTGAAGTGTCTTAATCATTAGAGCAACAAATCAATGGATGAACTATTGAGTTTCTTTAAAGAAGTTCTTCCGGAGGGGTCATTTGTGCCCAGTTCTTTCTATGAAGCGAAGAAAGTTCTCCGTGACCTAGGCTTGGGTTACACCAAAATAGATGCATGCGAGAATGATTGTATTTTATATTGACGCGATTATGCCAATGCACAATCATGTCCTAAGTGCGGTAAGTCTAGATGGAAGTCAGAAGAAACCAAAGGCCCAATATCAAGTAACCCTTGGCAGAGACCTTCTATAGAGACAATATCGTCAAGGAATCTGGACATAAGTGTGCTTCCCTCTCCTGAAGTTGAAAATGAAAATGGTGCAGGTTAGTTTTGATTTTCATTCATTCTTATTATTCTTCTTATTTTTCTTTTTCTTTTTCATTTCCGTTCTAAACGTCCAAAACGCGCCGAAATGCTGGCGAATTTTTCTTTTACCTTCAGTGGTTTATCAGAAAATTTCTGCCTAATTTTTTTGTTTTCTGCCCAAATTTCTGATCACATATACTATTTTTTCTTTGATAGTTTCTTCCATAAGTAAAAAGAGAGAAAGAGGGAAATATAAATCCAAAACAGTAGATATAAAACTAAGTATGGTGGAAAAATTACAATTACAATTCCAGATGATATTGATAGAGCAGTACGTCCTGGGGCTAGAGATTCTTTTTGTTGGGGTAGAGGTAGGGGGATGGGGGTGCAGAAATTTGAAATTACAAATTGTTTTGGGGGGGAGGGGGAGGGGGTAATACGGTGGTTGGTGACGGAAAAAAAACCTTTTCGGATAGAAGGAGTGGAGTTAGGTGGGTGGGTGTTGGGATATGGGGTTGGTTTGTGAGGGTGTGAATAAGACGGGGAAGGTTGAGAAGGAGTTTTAGAAAATATTTTCCCTTCTCTTGATAAGGAAAACATTTTCCTCCAATTGGAGGAAAATGAGTTTATAAGGAAAATATTTTCCAAAAAATTTAAACCAACCAAACATGGGAAAATTGAAAAATATTTTCCTGCATACCAAACACACCCAGAATGTCAAAAAATTTGTATTTCAACTATCTATTTTGAATAAAGAACCGGAGCCTAAGAGGATATTAAGGGATTCCAAATATAATACGAACTCCATTTACTGTTGCGTGTACAAAGAAAACTGACAAACCGTACCAAATAGATAATCTGAATCATACCGAGAAAAAAACCCGACTAATGGTTTGATATTGAAAAGAAAACCCGATCATAATTGGTTTGGTTTGGTTTTAACTAAAAAAAAGTCAAATCGAACCAAACCAACCAGACATTACATGTATACAGATTTTTAAAAATATTTTACACATAGGAGATTTACTTACAATGTAATTTATAAATATTTCTTAAGTTTTTTCATCATTTTTGTCTTTTACATATTATTTGTGTCACGACCCGGAATTTTCATCTTCAAGACCGTGATGACGCATAACATTTCACTTGCTAGGCAAGCCAACATTAGAGGATTCTTTAAACCAGTGTTAGTCAATTTCAATAACATAATCAATTAAGCTAAATAGAAGCTAAAACTGAAATGCGGAATAACATAAAGCCTTTAATATCTGATACAATTCGGATCTGCAGTCACAACTCACGAGCTTCTAAGATTTTCTAGAAATAGAGTTTGAAAGAAATACAACTGTTCTGAATGAAAAGAAACAGTAAAATAGGGAAAATAGAAGGGGACTCCAAGGTCTGCGGACGCCATCAAATCTACCTTGAGTCTCCAATGAGCAAGTCCAAGCTGCTACGCCTCACGATCAGCTAGGGCCGGTACCAAAATTTGCACAAGAAGTGCAGAGTGTAGTATGAGTACAATCGATCCTATGTACTCGTAAGTGTCGAGCCTAACCTCGGCGAGGTAGTGACGAGGCTATGACAAAACACCCACATAATAAACATATGTAGATAATAATATATGTACAAGATAACAATAAATAACAGATAAACATGTACTATTGGGAGGGGGACATGCTAAAGGGGATACAAGATACGAGAAATACAGCGGAAATGATAACCAGAACAATCAATATGTCTTTAACCAGTCAAAGAAATTGAACACAATAAAGAAAATTACACGACATCACTCGTCGTTCTTTTACTCTCAACCTCACCGTGAAACAATGATACTGCACGACATCACCCTTCGTGATTTTACCCTCAACCTCACCGTGAAACAATGATACTACACGGCATCACCCTTCGTGCTTTTACTCTCACTCTCAATATAAATCAATAGATACGGCACAACGTCACCCTTCGTGCAGTAACTCTCATAACATGGCACGACATCACCCTTCTTGCTTTAACACTCACAATATGGCACAACATCACTCGTCGTGAATTAACACTCACAATACGGCACACATCACCCTTTGTGCTTTAACACTCTCCCTTACCACATAACAATGAACAAGTAATAACAGGGATATAGGATCAACAAGAACAAGTTTTACTTCAACCATGGTCCCACAATATCATTCTCAACTTTGGAATCAATACTCAATTATTACAAAAACCCATAAACATGGTAAGAATGATCAATTTAACAAATAACTAGTCTAAGCATGAATAACATGATCAAAGTAAGCAATACTTACAAGGAACAAGTCCCACTCGCATGCTTCAACCCGACAAAAACATATAGTACTCGTCACCTCATATATACGTTGTACCCAACATCTAAACATATAGCAAAGAGACAAAAAAAGTCCTAATCCCTCAAGTCAAGGTTAGCCACGATACTTACTTCGCTCCAAAGGTCCACTCAAAGCTCAATCACAGCTTTGCCTTTCATAAAAGCTTCTGAACTAATAGAATATAGCAATTACCAACCAAACGATTCAAATTAAGCTTTAGGAATTACCCACAATTGCAAAGGATCCATTTTAGGTCAATATTGAAAAAGTCAACTCCCGGTCCCGCTTGGTCCAATCCAAAATTTGGACCAAAACCCGATTACCCATTCACCCCCGAGCCCAATTATGTAATTTTTTTTGGAATCCGACCACAATTTGATGTCTAAATCTCCATTTTACAAAAATTCTTAATTCTACCCAAAACCTCCAATTTCCACCATGAAAACACAAGAATTTAGGTTGAAATCCTAGGAAATACAATGAAAGATTGAAAGAAACTAGTTTAGAATCACTTACCAATGATTTGGGGAAGAAGAGTTCTTTGAAAAATCGCCTCTAGGGTTTCTAAGTTTGAAAATTTGAGAGAACGAACAAAAATCCGTTTTCTGAATCATTTGGTCAGTTGCAGATGTTGTATTTGCGACCTGGGGTTCGCAAATGTGAGCCCCACAATTGCAAAGAAAAAATCGCAAATGCATGTCCCTTCCACTCCTGTTGTCATCGCATATGCAATTATTTGTTCGTAAATGCGAACTTTGACCTTCCGCAAATGCGACCGTTGATTGCAATTGTGGTCACCGTACCCCCTGACCCACTTCGCAACTGCGGAGCTTTATTCGCAAATGCAAACTTGAGGTGCTTCAGCTACTCTTCGCAAATGCGATGAGTTTCTCACAAATACGAACCATCAGAGATCGCAAATGAGAAGCCTGACCTTGCAAATGCGAGATCAGAGGCCTGCACTGGAACTGAAACACACCAGCAATGTTTCTAAGTCCACTTTCACTCCATAACCTATCTGAAACTCACCCCAGCACTCGGGGGCTCTAAACAAAATATGCACACGAGTCTAAAAATATCATATGAACTTGCTCGCGCGATCAAATCACCAAAATAACACCTATAACTACGAAATTTAGCATCAAATCAAAGGAAATTTTCAAGAAAACTCATGAACTTCTAATTTCACAACTGGACGCCCGAATCACGTCAAACCAGCTCCATTTCTCACCAATTTTTACAGGCAAGTCATAAATATAGTATTGGACCTATACTGGATTTCGAAACCAAAATACGGACCCAATATCCAAAAAGTCAAAAATTTCAAAGTCATTAAGCCTTTAACTTTCCAATTTCAACAAAGTGCGATAACTCAGGCTAGGGACTTCCGAATTAGATTCTGGGCATACGCCCAAGTCCCAAATCAGGACACGGACCCACCAGGATTATCAATAACCCAACTTCGGGTTCGTTTGCTCAAAATATTGACCGAAGTCAACTCAAATGGATTTTAAGGTAAAAAATTTCATAATTTCTCCGTTTTTAACACAAAAGCTTTCCGGAAAAACACCCGAACTGCTGACGCAAATTGAGGAAGGCTAAAATAAGATAATTAAGGCTTCAAAGCGCAGAATTAGGTTCTAAAACATAAGATGACCTATTATGTCATCACATTCTCCACCTCTAAAACAACAGTTCGTCCTCGAACGGACTTAGAAAAGTACATGGGCTGGTGAAAAGGTGGGGATATCTACTCTGCATGTTCAGCTCGGAGTCCCAAGTAGATGCCTTGACGTGCTGACCTCTCTACTATACTTGGACTGAAGGATAACTCTTTGAACTCAACAGACGAACCTATCGGGCTAAAATAGCCACCGGCTCCTCCTCGTAAGCCAAATCCTTGTCCAACTGGACATAGCTGAAATCTAACACGTGGGATGGATTGTCGTGATACTTCCGGTGCATGGACACATAGAACACCGGATGAACTGCTGATAAACCCGGTGGCAATACAAGCCTGTAAGCCACATCTGCCACTCTCTCAAGAATCTCAAAAGGCTCGATATACCTAGGGCTGAACTTTCCCTTCTTTCCGAACCTCATCACACCCTTCATGGGTGATCCCCGAAGAAACACGCTCTCTCCGACCATGAATGCAATGTCACAAACTTTACGGCCGACATAACTCTTCTATCGGGACTGAGCTGTGCGAAGTTGATCCTAAATAATCTTGACCTTATCCAAGGCATCCTGTACTAAATCTGTACCCAACAATCAAGCCTCCCCTGGCTTAAACCATCCAACCGGCGATCAACAACGCCTGCCGTATAATGCCTCATAGGGAGCCATTTGAATGCTCAACTCGTAGCTGTTGTTGTAGGCAAACTCCGCAAGCAGCAAGAACTGATCCCAAGAAATTCTTAAGTATATAACACAAGCGCGGAGCATATCCTCCAATATCTGAATAGTGCACTTGGACTATCCGTCCGTCTAAGGATGAAATGTTGTGCTCAGTTCCACCTGCGTGCCCAACTCATACTATACTGGCCTCCAAAAGTGTGAGGTGAACTGCGTACATAAGAAATGATATACATGGACACCCCTTGAAGATGGACGATCTCGCGGATGTAAATCTCTGCCAACTGCTCTGAAGAATAGGCAACTGCCACAGGAATGAAGTGCACTGACTTGGTCAGCCTGTCCACAATGACCCAAACTACATCGAACTTCCTCTGAGTCCGTGGGAGTCCAACAATAAAATCCATACTGATACGCTCTCACTTCCACTCAGGAATCTCTAACTTCTGAAGCAAGCCACCAGGTCTCTAATGCTCAAAGTTTACCTGCTGACAATTTTAGACACCGAGCTACATATGCATCTATGTCCTTCTTCATTCTCCTCCATCAATAATGCTGTTGCAAGTCTTGATACATCTTTGCGGCTCCCGAATGAATAGAATACCGAGAATTGTAGGCCTCCTCAAGAATCAACTCATGAAGTCCATCTACATTAGGCACACAGACACGACCCTGCATCCTCAAAACTCTGTCATCTCCAACAGTAACCTGCTTGGAACCACTGTGCCGCACTGTGTCCTTAAGGATAAGAAAATGAGAGTCATCATAATACCGATATCTGATGCGCTCAAACAAGGAAGATCGAGCGATTGTACAAGCTAGAACACGGCTAGGCTCAGAAACATCCAACCTCATGAACTGATTGGTCAAAGTCTAAAAATCTGATGCAAGCGGTCTCTCACCAATTAGAATGTACACAAGGCTGCCCATACTCGCTGCCTTTCTACTCGAGGCGTTGGCCACCATATTAGCCTTCCTGGGATGATACAATATGGTGATATCAGAGTCTTTCAATAGCTCCAACCACCTCCTCTACCTATAATAGAGATCGTTGTGCTTGAACAAATACTGTAGGTTCAGATGATCCGTGAAAACCTCACACGACACGCCGGAAAGATAGTGCCTCCAAATCTTCAGCGCATGAACAATGGTTACCAACTCTAAGTCATGAACATGGTAATTCTTCTCATGAACCTTCAACTTTCGTGAAGCATATGCGATTACCTTGCCATCCTGCATCAATACCGCACCAAGTCCAATACGAGATGCATCACAATATACCGTGTAAGATCCGTAACCTGTGGGCAACACCAACACCGGTAACGTAGTCAAAGCAGTCTTGAGCTTCCGAAAGCTCGCCTCACACTTGTCTCACCATCTGAATGGGGCACCCTTCTGGGTTAAACTGGTAAATGGGGCTGCTATAGATGAGAATCCCTCCATAAACTGACGGTAATAACCCACTAAATCCAAGAAACTCTGGATCTCTGTAGCTAAAATGGGTCTAGGCCAGTTCTGAACTGCCTCAATCTTCTTAGGGTCTACCTGAATGCCCTCTACTGATAAAACGTCCCCCAAGAAAGCGACTGAATCCAACCAAAACTCGTACTTTGAAAACATAGCATATAACTAGTTGTCTCTCCGAGTATGAAGTACAATCCGAAGTTGCTGCTCGTGCTCTTCTCGACTACGGGAGTAGGTCAAGATATCATCAATAAACACAATCACAAAATAATCCAAATAAGGCTTGAACACCCGGTTCATCAAATCCATAAATGCTGCTGGGAAATTTGTCAACCCAAATGACATCACTAGAAACTCATAATGCTTGTACCGAGTCCGAAAATATGTCTTAGGGACATCAGATGCCCTAATCCTCAACTGATGGTAGCCAGACCTCAAATCAATCTTCAAGAATACTTTGGCACACTGAAGCTGATCAAGTAAGTCATTAATCCTCGATAATGGATACTTGTTATTGATGGTGACTTTGTTCAACTGCCGATAATCTATGCACATCCTCATCGATCTATCCTTCTTCTTCATGAACAACACAGGCACACACCAAGGCGAGACACTAGGTCTAACGAAGCCCTTATCAAGAAAGTCCTGCAACTTCTCCTTCAATTCTTTCAACTCTAGCGGGGCCATACGGTATGGCAGAATACAAATGGGCTAAGTTCCCGGAACCAAGTCAACACAGAAGTTGATATCCCTGCCAGGTGGAACCTCTAGAAACTCACTGACAACTAGTACTGAATCCATGGAAGGAACCTCCGCGCTAGAATCACGGACATAAGACAGATAGGCTAGACATCCATTCTCAACCATACGCCGAGCCTTCATATAAGAGATAACCTTGCTTGTATAATGGCCAGGAGTCCCTCTCCACTCTAATTGAGGCAACTCCAGCAAGGCTAAGGTCACTGTCTTGGCGTGACAGTCCAATATAGCGTGATAAGGTGACATACAATCGATACCCAAGATAACATCAAAATCTACCATATCGAGAAGTAAAAGATCTTCACAGTCTCAAGACTCCCAATGGTAACAACACAAAAACAATAAACACGATATACAACAGTAGCATCTCCCACATGTGTGGACACATACACATGATCACTAATCATGAGGCACAACCAAATATGCAGCAAAGTAGGATGACACATAGAAATAAGTAGAACTCGGGTCAAATAGAACTGAAACATCTCTACCACAAACTGAAATAGTACATGTGATAATAACATTAGATGACTCAGCCTCAGGTCTGGCTGGAAAAACATAGCATCGGGGCTGGGCCCCACCACTCTAAACTACATCTCTAGGACTGCCCCTAGCAAGATGGCCTCCACCTCTAGCGTCCTGACCTCTACCTCTAACGGCCTGACCACCACCACTAGCTACCTGACCCCTACCTCTAGTTGGCTGAGCAGACGATGAAGCACCCAGTGCCGGGACCGTGGCACGAGAACCCTGATGTTGTGAACTGCTCGATGCACGAGGGTAAAATCTAGAAATGTGCCTCAAATCACCAGAAGTATAACAGAACCGCGACTGCTATGACTTCTGACCCTGAAACTAACCCTATCGACCTAAGTAACCACCCTGAAAACTCTAGAGTAGA
This sequence comes from Nicotiana paniculata, assembly GCA_005239505.1. Lineage (NCBI taxonomy): Eukaryota > Viridiplantae > Streptophyta > Magnoliopsida > Solanales > Solanaceae > Nicotiana > Nicotiana paniculata. The sequence goes on from ML362626.1 coordinate 82,221, forward strand.
GGTGCATTAATGGGGTTGGTGGTGCACTGTAGGCTAGCTGGTCAGAATAAGTCATATGAGGGTCGGGTCCACCTGAAGCACCGTGGAATGTCTGGAGTGCTGAATGAAACGGCCTGAGAGGATGGCCCCTACCAAAAGTACCCATGCCTCCAAACAAGGCACCGCTAAACCCACTACAATGACGAGTTCTCTTGTCAGACCCCTGACCTCTCCCCTGTGCAAGAATCCTCTCGACTCGCCTGGAAACAATGGCAATCGTCTGAAAAGAAATCTCACTCACAGTCTCCTTGTCCATCTGCAAGTTGATAGGCTGAGAAAGTCCCTCAATGAACCTCCCCACCCTTTCTCTCTCGGTAGGATGCAGGAGAATAGCATGACGGGCCACAAAACGGGTCTCATAATACTGAGTGACGGACATACTGCCTTACTGGAGATGCTCGAACCGCCTGTGGTAATCCTCTCTTAGTATGATAGGAAGGAACTTCTCAAGAAATATTTGAGAGAACTGGTCCTAAGTAAGAGCAGGAGACCCAGCTGCTCTGGTCGATACACAATCCTTCCACCATCTGTTGGCAGAACCCGTCATCTGAAACACAACAAAATCGACCCTATTAGTCTCAACTATCCCCATGTTCTGCATAACCTCATGGCAGCAGTAAAGATAATCATGTGGGTCCTCAGAAGGTGCAAGAATAAAGTGAACTGGAAAGATCTTGGTGAATTTGTCCAACTTCAATAAGCCCTCAGAAGACATAGTTGGTCCATCACTAGCATGTGCTGCAACAACCGGCTGAACTACTCTGACTGGCTGAGCTGGCAGAGTCTAATGCTGGGGAGCCATATGCTCCGGAGTGTGAGTAGCAGGAGTATATGCTCCTTCCCTAGCCTGAGAGATGGCTAGTGCCATGGTAAATGTACCGGCCTTGGCAACACTCTCCATAAGGCCCACCAAACAGAACAAAGCATCCTGATGCACTAGGAAGCCAAGGAAACCCTTCCGGGACCTGAGATGGTCCGACAGGAATAGTCTGGGCTAGAACCTCGTCATGAAAATCTACTTGAGGCTCCACTGCTGGTGCTGCTTCTCGAGCACTAGGCTGAGCCCTGCCCCTGCCTCAGCCTCGACCTCTGTCCCTCGTAGGAGCTGCCACTCGGGGATTTGGTTGCTGCTCAGCTGAAGATGCGATACGTGTTCTTGCCATATGCGAGAGAACAAAAGTAGAAGAGTTCAATTAGCAATGAGAGAACAAAATCGCACGACACAGAGAATAGAAGTGAAATTTGTTCCTAAACTTCATAGCCTCTAGAAGATAAGTAAAGACGTCTCCGTACCGATCCTCCAGACTCTACTAAATCTTCTCGTGACTTGTGAGACCTAAGAAACCTAGTGTTTTGCTACCAACTTGTCACGACTCAGACTTCCCACCTTCGGGACCGTGATGACGCCTAATATTTGACTTCCTAGGAAAGCCAACATTAGAGAATTCTTTAAACCAATTTTAGTCAGTTTCAATAACAGAATCAATTAAGCTAAATAGAAGCTAAAACTGAATGTGGAATAACATAAAGCCCATAATATCTGAAACAATTCGGATCTGGAGTCACAACTCACGAGCTTCTAAAAATTTCTACAAACAGAGTCTGAAAGAAATGCAACTGTTCTGAATGAAAAGAAACAGTAAAATAGGGAAAATAGAAGGAGACTCCAAGGTATGCGAACACTAGCAGATCTACCTTGAGTCTCCAATGAGCAAGTCCAAGATGCTAAGCCTCACGATCAGCTAGGGCCAGTACCAAAATCTGCACAGGAAGTGCAGAGTGTAGTATGAGTACAACCAACCCCATATACTCGTAAGTGTCGAGCCTAACCTCGACGAGGTAGTGATCAGGCTATGACACGACACATACATAATAAACCTTTGTAGATAATAGTATATGTACAAGATAATAAAAATAACAGCTAAACATGTACTATTGGGAGGGGGACATGCTAAAGGGGGACAAGATACGAGAAATAGAGCGGAAATGATAACCAGAACAACCAATATGACCTTAACTAGTGAAAGCAATTGAACACAATAAAGAAAATTGCACGGCATCACCCTTCGTGCTTTTACCCTCAACCTCAAGTGAAACAATAATACTGCACGACATCACCCTTCGTGCTTTTGCTGTCTCTCTCAATATAAATCAATAGATACGACACGACATCATCCTTCATGCATTAACTCTCATAACATTTCACGGCATCACCCTTCGTGCTTTAACACTCAGAATATGGCACGACATCACCCTTCGTGCATTAACACTCACAATATGGCACAACATCACCCTTCGTTCTTTAAAACTCTCCCTTACCACATAACAATGAACAAGTAATAACATGGAGATAGGATCAACAAGAACAAGCCTTACTTCAACAATGGTCCCACAATATCAATCTCAACTTTGGAATCCATACTCAATTATCACAAAACCCATAAACACGATAAGAACGGTCAATTTATCAAAAACAACTAGTCTAAGCATGGATAACATGATCAAAGTAAGCAATAATTACAAGGAATAAGTCTCACTTGCATGCTTTAACCCAACAACAACGCATAAGTACTCGACACCTCACATATACGTTGTACCCAACATCTAAACATGTAGAAAATATACAAACAAGTCCTAATCCCTCAAGTCAAGGTTAACCACGACACTTGCTTCACTCTAAAGGTCCACTCAAAGCTCAATCACGACTTTGCCTTTCAAACAAGCCCCCGAACCAATAGAATCTATAGCAAATTACCAACCAAACGATTCAAATTAAGCCTTAGGAATTACCTACGATTCCAAAAGATTCAATTTAGGTCATTATTGACAAAGTCAACCCACGGGCCCGCTTGGTCCAATCCCAAAATTTAGACAAAAACCCGATTATCCATTCACCCCCGAGCCCAGTTATGTAATTTGTTTTTGAATCCGACCTTAATTTGAGGTCTAAATCCCCATTTTTTAAAAATCCCTAATTCTACCCAAAACCCCCAATTTACACCATAAAAATACAAAATTTTAGGTTGAAATCCTAGGAAATGCAATCAAAGATTGAAACAAACAAGTTTAGAATCACATACCAATCATTTGGGGGAGAAATGTTTTTTAAAAAATCGCCTCTAGCGTTTCTAAGTTTTAAAACTTGAGAGAAAGAATAAAAATCCCATTTTCTCAGCTATTTGGTCAGTTGCAGATGTCGCATTTTCAACGTGGGGTTCGCAAATGCGAGCCCCGCAAATGCGAAGAAACAATCATATGCGATGATTTATTCGCAAATGCGAACTTTGACCTTCTGCAAATGCAACCGTTTGATCGCAATTGCGATCATCGTACCCCCTGACCCACTTCGCAAATGTGAAGCTTTGTTCGCAAATGCCAACTTGAGGTGCTCCAGCTACTTTTCGCAAATGCGATGAGTTGCTCAAAAATGCGAACCCATCAGAGATCGCAAATGAGAAGCCTAACCTCGCAAATGCAATATCAGAGGCCTGCACCAGAACTGAAACACACCAGCAATGTTCCTAAGTCCACTTTCACTCTATAGCCTATCTGAAACTCACCCGAGCCCTCGGAGCTTTAAACCAAATATGCACACGAGTCTAAAAACATCATAAGAACTTGTCACGTGATCAAATCGCCAAAATAACACCTAGAACTACGAAATTTAGCATCAAATCAAAGGAAATTTTCAAGAAAACTCATGAACTTCTAATTTCACAACCGGGCGTCCGAATCACATCAAACAAGCTACGTTTCTCACCAAATTTGATAGTCAAGTCATAAATATAGTATTGAACCTATACCGGGATCCGGAACCAAAATACGGACCCTATATTCAAAAAGTCAAACATTGGTCAAACATTTCAAAGTCATAAAGCCTTTAACTTTCCAATTCCAAAAAAGTGCAATAACTCGGGCTAGGGACTTCCGAATTCGATTTTGAACATAAGCCCAAGTCCCAAATCATGATACGGACCTACCTGGACCGCCAAAATACAAATCCAGGTTTGTTTGCTCAAAACGTTGACCAAAGTCAACTCAAATAGTTTTAAGGCAAAAAATTTCACATTTTCTCAGTTTTTAACACAAAAGCTTTCCGAAAAAAATACCCAGACTGCGCATGCAAATCGAGGAAGGATAAAATGAGGTATTTAAGGCTTCAAATTGCAGAATTAGGCTCTAAAATATAAGGTACTCTATCGAATCATCACAATTTGAAGCTTGGACATAAAAGTTTGAATATTCCAATTAGTTTTATAGCCTATATATGCTAGTAGATCAAATAAAGTCAAAACCAAAAGCAAATCAATACTAATGCTAAAAAAAATAATTTAATCCTTACACTAAGAATGGCAACAATCTTGGATATATTTACTTTAGTTTTGCATTGTTAATTTAACCAATGAAAGTACATAACTTTATTTTATCTTTTTCTTTGTCATGTAATTATCACTTATTAGCCAAACTTATTTAAGCATGACTTAGTATTTTTAGATGGTGATCATTTTCATTATGCTTTATTAGTTAGAAATATTTATTTTATACTTTCAATATTTTTTTTCTTGATATTTTATTACAATGTCATCACTCATTTCACTTTTTGGTTATTTTCTTAAGAAACACCTTAATTATATAGTTGTGTCTTACCAGGACTAAAGAAATATTTGAAGTAAAAGTTATATTTGTACTAAAAAATTCCAAAAAAATCCCAAAAAACAAAAAAATCTGAGGTTGTAAAACCTGACTTTTATTGGTTTGGTTTTGGTTAATCAATTTAAAATTCTACATAGCTGATTTTGTTTGGTGTTTGAAAAATCCTAACCAACACGATCCATGTACACCCCTAACTGTTGGTGCATGTATAAAATGAAGAACAAGATAGGAGTGACAAATCTACTACGTGCCTGTTGATATTTACAAGCCTCTTGAAATTGATAAGAGAGATAGAGAACCTTCAAACTTTCCTAGATTTGAAGGACAAGGAAAGAAGTATGTTCAAAGGAGTTGAATATAATTACGAGGACTTTCAGAATGTTATTGATATGCATCATCAGATGGTTGATAAAGTATATATATACATATTAACTCAGCTTATTGTGTGTACTTTTGATTTTCTAAAGCAACATCAGAATTAATGTGTAAACAAATCAATCGATGATGTTTTAGCTATACAACTCCAGGTAGTTAAACAATCAAATGGTGTTTGTATTGTATACTTAATTATACCCAATCTGGTCCACAATAATTGACAAACTTGCCTTGGGCACTGTTTGACCAAAAAATAAGGATCTTAGGTTAAACTAATCAATTTAATATTTGAGAGGTTAATCCTAGTTAAAGATAATAACCTCATATCTATAATAAACCTACATGGGTAATGTAGAACAATGTTGAGATAGATTTAATACAGCGTGTATTTAAAGTTTCGAGTTCAATAACATGCTGGAAATATCAAGCATCAAATAACAATAAATGACACCAAATGTAAAGAAAGAGAAATATTCACCCAATATTGAATGAGGTGGATGATTCCTCTTTCTGAAAATGATGAATGATAAGTAACTTTGAGAATGTTAAAAACTTTCTCGGATCAGATGTGAATGACAAGAAATAATCCAAAAAGATGAATCTCCTTAGAAATGTAACCCTTGTATTTATCTAGAGAGTTTGATTTTCAAGAGAGTTCTTATGACATAAAATATTACATTCCCCTAAAGAACCCTAAAAGTAAAAAAGCTCTAAAGATCCTAGTACAAAAGTAGTCGTTACTATTGCTCGTGACACTCAACCTCAGCCGTGATTGAGTGCTCGGTGATAAGTTCCGTTAGTCACTGGTCGAACTCGGCCAAATTACTTATGATAATCACCTCTTCGAGCTGAATTTCCTTAGTTAGATTCCCATACACTTAGTCTCTTGGACAACCTCAGTAGGCGGACTTTGCTAGTCGCAGTCGAAATATTCAGGGTGGACAGGTCGAGTAGTAACGATCATGGTCGATGTGATAACGTGGTGCTTTGCGAGCCATAACTTATAGTGATGTTGGTTCAGAATGACGTCACAACATCATGCATAATTATTACGCATTTTCCTGATGTTGCATCGCTTCCCGTGCCCCTGCCATTTCGATATTTATGCATCAACGATTGGTTTTATTGATTAGGGTCCCTAGGTTCTATATCAATAGGGATTTGAAACCCTTCAATTGATCCTTTATATTTTCTAGCATTCGAACCTTCATATCTTCCTCTCTTCTTCTTCTTGTGTTCTTGCTCCTGTTGTTTTCACTTTCACACCCCTATTTTCTTTTCTGGATTTAGCGATTTCTGCTACTTCTACCTCCCCTGTGTTTGTACTTTCTATTCTTATAAACAACTAAAAATGGTTAATGCATCTTCTAGCTCTAGAGGGACTTCTGACCTAATCTCACTGGCAGTAAGAATGCCTCCTCATGACGATGGGCTGCCATTGTTGTAGAGGATGAAATCTTCCCCACTGTAGAGTAAATAATTCCTCGTAATAACAAAGTCAGGTCAGACTTCTCAAAGCAGCCCACGGACGAGCTCGGGCCTGTGGAATCTGAAATGGATGTGGTCGTCCTCGCTGAGTTTAGGGCCAAATTCAAAATCCCGGCTCACATCGACCTGGTCCCCGCCGGCCATGACGTGGTACAGATTCACCACCTCGAATATTGTGCATTATACACATATCCGTTCTATGTGGGCTATTTTCTTTCCCTTCCTCCAATGACAGAGTAATTCTGCTACTATTACAGTGTCTGCCCGGCTTAGCTTTCACCCTACATCGACAAGCTCGTACTTATGTTGACGAAGTATGCGGAACTAGCCAACCACGGAATTTCTATTCGCCATCTACTGCACTTTTTCGCGTGAAGCTTCCATAGGGGTACAATGTTACACCTTCTCCACCAAGGAAGTAAGGGATTAGTAGTGAAGATGGACGATAAGGGCAATCGTCGATTTTGGTACAACTTTTTCTATGTCAAGACCGAGGACATGGTGGAAAACCCTAATGGGTTTCCTAAAGCGTGGAAATTTTACCGTAAGTACTTCCGCTGATTGTTTATATTGTTTATTTCAGTGGTAGCTTGATCGTTCCACTTTTTCTTTGTGCAGTCGAAAAAGAGCCCCCTTCATTGGTTGCATACATTCATGACTGGGTAAGTCACATCTTTCCCCATACGTAGGGGATCCGTAAATGGTCGGCATTCCACAAGAAGTTTGGGCACAAGCCCTCCGCAACTGGTGAGTCGTTTATTTGAACTTTTGTTGCTTCGATCTTCAGGTTGTCTTCTTTTCTCCTTTTTGTATAGTGGGGTTGACTTAACTTTGCTTTTATCGTTAGGTCGAAGATCCCCAAGGAGGGTGAGGTCTCCTATGATGGGGTCTTCACTTTCTACGACTGCGGGCAAATCTGCTTAGACGACCACTTCTTCCCAGCCCCCATCATTGCGCAGACCTAGTAGACTGTCGGTGGTCCCAACAACAGAGACTACGGTTCCTCCCGTGTTACATTTGGTAGATGAGTCGTCACCGAGAGAGGAGGAGGGTGGAAGTCGGCGATGAGGCAGTTAGAGACGAGGAATCCATAAGGGGCAACTCGGAGCCGGTCGTGGATACATCGGAGAGTGAGGTGGACCTACCAACTGTGGATCCTCTGCCTACAGGGGTTGTGGGAGATGTTCCTTTTCCCAAAGTTGCGGTTGAAGTGGGAGGGCTACCTGAGGCCAAGCTGAGGAATGGCCCGTCATCCTCAGGACAGGTTGGCATTCCTTAGCTGGCCGAGGAGAGAGGGAAGAATGTTGCCGAGGACAGCTACGAAACCGGTTTTGACGTCGATGTGGAAGAGGTATGGATGTTAATCGAAGGATTTACTCGGATGGAGGTAAGGTTAAAGGGGTCCACTCGTACCATCTTCGTCCCTCTAGACCGCGACTTGCTAGTAGATACGGAGAACGTGGTCCCCTATTTGGGTCCTCTTTGTTCTAATGCAGAGGGAAGAACCTTAGAGACGTTGAACGATGTCGCCTTGTCGTAAGGCATATCAGGCCTCACCTTGAGGATAAATCTCCGATCTCCCCAGTTTTTGTGCCTTGCATTTTTCCTTCTTTCTCTTTCTTTTTAGACTGACTTTGTTCCTCTTCTACTTTTTATTTTTCCTTTAGAACATCATTTTGGAGATCGATAATGCCTGCCAAGAGGAGAAGCGAAAAGCTATTTTCAAGAAATGGAAAGGAAGTACCATGAGTACTGCGTCAAGCACCGCAAGATCTGCAGGCGGTTCGGTGTGGACGATAACTTCCAGGTCATTAGGGATGAGCTGAAGTAGAAAGACGATAAGCTTATGAGAGTCATCGGTAAATGCAGCAAGCTCGATGGGGCACTTAGATATAAATAGGACGAGCTCGAAGTGAGCAAGGGGGTCGAGGTTGAGTGTGCAGACCTTCAAACCCAAGTGGCATCTCTGCGGGTGGAGCTGGAGCAGAGTTTGTTCAGGGCTAACAATTTGAGTGACGAGGTGATCGAGAAGATGACAGAATTGGAGAAGGCCGAGGATTCTTGGGTGGCGGCTTTGGCGAAGGTGGCGCCACTGGAATATGCAATTCGGGTCCTCCAATCTGAGCGGGCGAATGATACGGAGATGGCCATGCTCATGGAAGCACGACTTGATGAGCGAATTGGGGGGCTTGAGAAAGAGGTTTCGAACCTTGGTGATTAAATTGCTGCTCTCGAGTCCGAAAAGGTGCAGTTGTTGGCTCAGCTGTCCTCCTCTCACACTTCTTCTTATCCCGATGTTCCACGGGATTTGAACGAGAAGTGGATCCACGTCGTGATCCAGCTAGACATATTCAGGGATTTGATGATGGCGGGAAGGGTTCCTGAGGCTGAGTTTGAGGATGCTCGTGCTAAGGCGCGCATAGCTCGGTGGTCTGTGGTTATGATCCTGCGACGGCGGGGACTGGTGATGGCAAAGAGGACTTGGACGGGATTGAACAGGGTGCCTCGTATGAGGATGCATACTCTGATGGCGAGGGAGGTGGTGGAGACGATGCTGCTGAATAATTATGCCTTTGTAATTTTTGTGTTCACTTTTGTGGGCGTCTATTCAGCCCTTGTAAAAATATACTTTTGAATGTGGAATGCTATTTTTGCTGTTTGTTTCTGAATCTTCTCTGTTTGGTCATTTTTCTCGTTTGGTTTCCTTGACTATAAGAACTTTGGATCTAGTCGTGGCCGGGTTGGTAGACGCTAACTCAAACATGGTCGAGTGTGACTTAATTTGAGCGAGGTCAAATATGACTTTAATTAATTCAAACGAAGTTGAATGTAACCTTTATTAATTCGAACGAGGTCGTATTTGAGTTAGTTCGAGCGAGGTCGAATGTTACTTTAATTGATTCTAACATTGTTGAATGTGAGTTAATTTGAGCGAGGTCAAATCTTAATCTTAGTTAGTTCGAACGAGGTCGAACGTTATTTTGATTGATTCGAACGATGTCGAATGTGAGTTAATTAGAGCAAGGTTGAACGTTACTCTTAGTTAGTTTGAACGAGGTCGAACGCTATTTTGATTGATTCTAACAAGGTCGAACGTGAGTTAATTCGAGCAAGGTCGAATGTTACTCTTAGTTAGTTCGAGCGAGGTCGAACATTATTTTGATTGATTCGAATGAGGTCGAATGTGAGTTAATTCGAGCGAGGTAGAATGTTACTCTTAGTTAGTCCGAACGAGGTCAAATGTTTTTTTGATTGATTCGAACGAGGTCGAATGTCAATTTTTGCAAAATTTATGCAGCGCTGTTTTGGCAAAAACATGGGCAAACTTCATGTACTTGTATGCATTGCTTACATACATATTTTAGAAATTTACATGTTTTCCGGGATGGTATTCCAGTCCCAGCCTATCTAGTCCCTTCATTGGTCGACTTGAAGAAGTATTGAGAGGTCGAGCAATGAACTGATCGACTTGTGTCCTCACCTGTTCGTTCTTTAATTCAAAATGTCCTCCTCGTCGCCTCATTAAAAACCTTCCCGAGAAAACCCAAATGGGACAAAACTCAGGTGAGGGAAAAAGAGTACGGCTCGGAGAACATTTTTCCTTAGAAGTTGAATTACTTAAGGTGGGCGATGTTCCAGTTGTTTGGTAGTAGTTTTCCTTCCATCATTTCCAGTTGAAATGACCCTTTGTTTGTTGTTGCCGTGATTTTGTACAGGCCGTCCCAATTTGTTCCCAGTTTGCCTTCCGGAGGGTCCTTGCTTACATGTATTATGGCCTTGAGTATGTAGTCCCCGACTTTGAGTGGTCTGAACTTGGATTTTTTATTGGTGTAGCATCCTGCCTCTTGTTTTTTGGGCGATCATCCTTATGTAAGACATATCTCTCTATTTTTCATCTTCATCGACGTCCTGCCTTCTACTTTCGTCGTTTCTCGACCCGCTATCATGGGAATATCTCGAACTTGGTCTTCCTTCCTGGACTGGTATTACTACATCAGTCCCATAGATTAATAAGTAGGGTGTCTCTCCTGTTCTTGTTTTCGGTATTGAGCAGTATTCCCATAGCACTTCCAACAGTAGTTCCAGCCATAGTCCCTTAGCGTTCTCGAGCTTTTTCTTCATGATGTTCAGTATTGATTTGTTGGAGGACTCTGCTTGTCCATTGCCCACGGGATGGTACGGGGCGGAGAGTATCCTTTTCATATGCCATTTCTCGAAGAACGCAATGATCTTTTTCCTGGTGAATTGAGGCCCGTTGTCACAACTGATCTCTTTGGGGAGGCTGAAGCGGCACGCAATATTCTTCCATAGAAGGCGATCACTTCTTGTTCGCGTATCTGGGCGAATGCACATGCTTCCACCCACTTGGAAAAATAGTCGGTTAAAACTAAAAGAAATTGTACATTACCTTGCCCCGCTGGGAGGGGGCCAACGATGTCCATCCCCCATTTGATGAAAGGCCAAGGTGAGGTGACCGAGTAGAGGTGCTCTCCCGCTTGGTGGATCATAGGGGCATATTTTTGGTATTGTTTGCATTTTCTCACGAAGTCGGCGACCTCTTTTTGTGGTGGGCCAGTAGTAGCTTGATCATATGAGATATCTGACCAGAGCTCGATTGCCGGAATGAGCTCCGCAGTGGCCTTCATGGATTTATTCTAGAACGCATCATGTCTGGTTTGGGCCCAAGCATTTTTATAGGGGCCGCCATACGTCCTTTTGTATAGGTTGTTGTTTATGACGTTGTATCTGGACGCCTGCATTCAAAGTTTTTTGGCTTCTTTTTTATCATCTGGGAGCACGCCGTCTTGCATGTATTTAGAAATACGATTATGCCAGTCCCAAGTTAGGTTTATAGTCCTTACCTCGATTTGATTGATTAATGAGTGGAGGAGAGTGACCACGTTCCCTTCTTCGGTTATGCTTTTAGTGGTCGCCGCTAGTTTGGCGAGGTCGTCTGCTTCGATATTTTGTGCTCGAGGGATCTGGTCGAGCTGGAATTCATCAACTTGGTTGAAGACGGGTTGAGAGTCGCATCGTGGGACGACTAGCCTCGCTCCGTACTTGAGTTCTAGCCTTAATCCTGCAATCACGACCTCATACTCGGCCTTGTTGTTAGTCATGTCTCGGCATCTTATGGACTGGAAAATAACTTCGCCTATCGGGACCTCGAGTACGAGTCCTAGTCGAAACCCTAATGTATTAGAGGCACCATCAGGTGTACAAAACCCAAAGGTCCTGTAGTTGGGGAAGGTGTTGGCGACTTCTCTTTCGACTTCAGGCATTATTTTTGTGTTGAATTCGGCGACGAAGTCGGCAGGCACTTGCGACTTTATCGTCGTTCGCGGTTGATAGGTGATATGATGTTCGCTTAATTCTATGGACCATTTGGCCAATTTTCCCAACAACTCGAGTTTATGCAAAATACTCCTCAGGGGAAAAGTCGTGACTACCGAGATGGGATGGCAGTGGAAGTAGGGTCTAAGATTTCGTGAGGCTAGGACCAAAGCCAGGGCCAATTTTTCGAGGTTTGGGTACCTCGTCTCAGCATTGACTAAGGTTTTTCTAATGTAATAGATGAGAGATTGCGTACCTTTATTTTCTCAGACTAAGACTGTGCTCACCGCCACATCAGACACGGCCAGGTAGACGATGAGGCGTTCTCTTAAGCTCTTTCAGGGGGTCGACGCACTCAGAGGTCTATTGGAGGTTGTTGTCTTTCTTGAGTATGCCAAAGAACTTGTGTCATCTGTCGGAGGACTGTGAGATAAATATGACAAGGCGGCTATACGGTCGGTCAGTCTCTCAACCTATTTCTTGTTGGTTAAGTTCTCCAGTATTCCCTCTATAGCTTTGATTTGGATAGGGTTGACCTCAATAACTAGTTCTGATACTAGGAAGCCGAGGAATTTCCCTAAGGTTATGTTGAATGCGCACTTTTCAGGGTTCAGTTTGATTCCGTATTGTCTGAGTATATCAAAGGCTTCTTTAAGATGTCGATGTGATCCTCTTTCCTTTTTGACCTGAGCAACATATCGTCTATGTAGACCTCCATGATTTTTCTGAGTTGGTCTTTGAACATATTTTTCACCAATCTCTGATACGTCACACTTGCATTTTTTAGTCCGAAAAGCATCACCCTCTAACAATACGCTGCCTGGTGGGTGATGAAAATGGTCTTCTCCTAGTCTTCTTCTTCCATGAGGATCTAGTTGTAGCTCAAGTATGCGTCTAAGAAGCTTAGTAACTCATGTCCGGATGTTGCATCAATGAGATGGTCGATATGAGGCAGCGAGAATGAGTCTCTCGGGCATGCTTTGTTCAAATCTGTAAAATCTACGCACATCCGCCATTTTTCGTTCTTCTTTTTTAACATGACTATGTTGGCGACCTATCGGGGGTACTTTGATTCTCTGGTGGAGCCATTTTCCAGCAGTTTTTCGATCTCTTCGCGAATTTCATCGTTTTATTGCAGGGGCTAAAATGGGTCGACGTTCAACTTGTTCGTCGTTATCTCCTTCGGGATACTTGGCATGTCTGCATGGGAAAGGGCATACAAGCCTGCATCATTAGTTAAGTAGTAACAAAATTTACCTGGTTCCTGAAGTTTGTGGCCGATGTAGGCTTTCTAGTTATGGTCGTTATCATCGAGTTTAACAGGGCCGAGATCTTCTACGGTTGATCTCGTGGCCTCTACGATCTCGGGATATTTGATGACTTCCCTCCCTTCATCATCGCTCAACCTCGACCGTTTTACTTGTTATGCATATTTGGTCTTGCCTTTCATTTGCTGGGTGTATGTACAATCCTGGACGATGTGATAGCACTCTCAGGAAGTGTGTTATTCCACTTGGATGCTGAATACTCCCCATGGGGTGGAAAATTTGATGACTTGGTACAAGCTGGAGGGGATGGCTTTCACAACGTGTATCTAAGGCCGACCTATAAAGAATTTGTACGTCATGTCATGATCCATGATGTGGAATGTGGTTTCTAGAGTGATGCCCCCAGTCAGGACGGAGAGTGTGATTTCTCTAAATGTCCGTTCAACTACATTATGAAAGTCGGTTATTGTGATGCAGTGTGGCACTATCTTATCCTCGAGTTTCATTTGTGCAAGTAATCAAGGGTGGATAATGCACGTCCCACTTCCATCATCCACCATAATATGTTTCACATCTGTATCTAATATGCGTAAAGTGATAAGAAGAGCATCATAGTGAGGAAAAACCAAACTGTGGGTTTGTGGGTATCTGACTTATCAAAAACGATACTTTCTTCGAGTTTGTCGTACCGCTCATGAGTGATCGACCGTTTGAGCTTGTGGGTGATTTTGAATTTTACATTGTTGATTGATGCGTCATCACCCCCTCGGATGATCATTTTGATGGTTGAGCTGGAAAAGGCAGCTTTGGTGGACCCTAGTGCTGTTTGCGTCCTCGAGCAAAGTTGTCCCTTACTCGGTCCTTAACAACTCTTTCAAGTTCCCTTGGTGAAGCATGTTCACAACCTCTTGCCTTAGATTGCAGTCCTCGGTTTTATGACCCCGTTCCTAGTGGAATTTGCAGAGGGCGTTTGACTTTCTAGTGTTCGGGTCGGACCTCATCTTTGCGTCCACTTCACTTTTTGGGCCGAGCTTCTCCAGTTCCTAGACTATTTTTGAGGGAGAAACATAGAAATTGTGAGTATATAGTAAGGGAGACATACCTCTCTCACTTTGGTGAGTCCATGTTCTTGGCCTAGATGGGCCTTCATCATGGATGGGAGGCTGCATGATGGTGGCTCTGACATACAGCTGATGTCTTTCTCGGTTGGTTCGTGGACCTGCAAGATCTCTTTTGTTTTCGTTTCTACGATCTTTCCAGGAATCGGCTTGTACTGAGGTCAATCATTTGATTGGCACGTTTAGTTTGTCTTCGCCATCTCGGACTTTGCCTTAATAGGCGTTGTGTATCTCGTCCCAAGTGGTCGGAGTATACTTCATGAGCCGGCTTAACAGCTTTTTGGTTGCCCTTGAACCGCTCCTGTTCAAGCCATTCTGGAAAGCTACTACAACCATTCCTTCTTATACATTAGGTAAGGTCATCCTTACACAGTTGAACCAAGCGAGGAAGTCCCTCAGCCTTTCACCAGGTGACTGTTTGATGGCGAATATATCATTCACTCTCTCCTTTGCTTTCTTAGCTCTGGCATGGACAGTTACAAACTTGTCGGCCATTTCTTCGAATTCCCCAATGGAGCACGCGGGAAGCTTCGAATACCAAGTTAGTGCACCTACGGTGAGGTTTTGCCAAACTTTTTGAATAATATGGAGGATACTTTTTCTTTGGCGAGGTCGTTGCCTTTTACTGCGGTGACATAGTGAGTCACACAATCCTCAGGGACTGTCGTACCATCATATATTTTCAGGTACGATGTCCTTTTTTGAAGGTTTTAGATATGTCATGTGGTGCGGCTTCATCACTATACAACTGCTCAACAAACCGAACGACATCCCTTTTTGGCAAGAGTTTTGGGGGGCTCGATATTTTGTCTACCCTCTCTTGGTGCTCTTTCATTTGATCTCGGAGCATTTTGTTCTCGT
Organism: Nicotiana paniculata; assembly: GCA_005239505.1. NCBI lineage: Eukaryota > Viridiplantae > Streptophyta > Magnoliopsida > Solanales > Solanaceae > Nicotiana > Nicotiana paniculata. The sequence goes on from ML362626.1 coordinate 97,357, forward strand.
TTTCCATCTCTTCCATATCCCTCAAAATGGTTGTGAAGGTGTCGTCACCTACATTATTAACATTGTGAGTGATACCTCTTACGGGATGAGGGTCGTGCTGCTCGACTGTTATTGGTGCAACGCACGTCCTTGCGTTCTCTCTGTTCACCCTTTGGCCGAGTTTGTCAAGGATGCTGGTCAACATGTTTATCATCCAGGCTTCGAGCAGCTTTTTCACTGTTGGTGGTGCCTCTTTCATTGTGGACGTGGAGGCCCCTTTACCGTGTGAATTTGTGATACTGGCATGAGGAAGGGGTGTACCACTTCGCCTGGGAGAGGCATTTGGTGTTACGTCCTCACCATGTGTTTCAGTGACCTCGTTGATGGTGTTTAAGAGGTTGGTGGTGAGATCGGCTACTGCCATCATCCTTTCTTCTCTGTTACCTGCCATGTCAGATCCGTACATACAAGAAAATATAGGGTTTTGCATTTCCCTTTTTTTTAGTTATAGATCTGGAAGAAACTAAATTTGACTAGGAAATCCCCCCCGACGCCGCCAAATTGTTTGACCAAAAAATTAGGATCTTAGGTTAAACTAATTAATTTAATATTTGAGAGGTTAATCCTAGTTAAAGATAATAACCTCATATCTATAATAAGCCTATGTGGGTGATGTAGAATAATGTTGAGATAGATTTAATGTAGCGTGTATTTAAAGTTTCGAGTTCAATAACGTGCTGGATATATCAAGAATTAAATAACAATAAATGAAACTAAATGTAAATAAAGAGGAAGATTCGCCCAATATTGAATGAGGTGTATGATTCCTCTTTCTGACAATGATGAATGACAAGTAACTATGAGAATATTGAAGACTTTCTCTAATCTGATGAGAATGATAAGGAATAATCCAAAAAGATGAATCTTCTTAGAAATGTGATCTTTGTATTTATCTAGAGAGTTTGTTTGTCAAGAGAGTTCTTATCACATAGAATATTACATATCTTTTACCTTATCTCTCTTTATATTTATATGGGACATTCCCCTAAAGAACCCTAAAAGTACAAGTACAGAGAATATCATGGAACATTCTCTCTAAAGATCCTAGTCCAAAACTAGACGTTACTGCTGCTCGTGACACTCGACCTCAGCCTTGATTGACTGTTCGGCGATAAGTTTCATTAATCACTGGTCGACCTCGGCCGAATTACTTATGATAATCACCTCTTCGTGCTGAATTTACAGGCACACCATCAAGAAAATACTAAATTCTAGATAAAAGTAATTAATATGATTAAACTACCCTTAATTAAATATTGCAGCATAGTTAATGTGAGGAGTAAAAGACTTTTTAGGGATACATATAAGAGGGTAATTTTGAAAAAAACAAATTAAATTTTTTCTTGGTCATATACTTATTTTGGACCAAAATAAAAAGGCAAACTGGTCACTTATTGTGAACTGGTGGAAGTATTTTTTAAGATATCGTTTCGTAGGGTGAATAAAAATAATGTTGAATAAGATGTATTAATAATGCAGGGATTAATGTTATCTTCATTTGGCTAGGTTTATTATTTAGTTGATCCTTTCTTTTCTTTTGAACTCCACTTTTCCAATTATAGGTAGTATATCATAAAATTTCCAATTAATTTAATTAGATGAAATAATTTTCTTGGATGCTTTGCAGGGAGGGAAATTTGAGGTGCTTTGAAGGAACCTTCACCTCCATATCATCTGTAAAATCGTAGTGTTTATTGCATTTGTTTAGCTGGATAAACTGAATATTGTAAATGATGTACATCAACTCCCTCATCATACATGATGTACATCAACTTCTTGATTTTATTGGTTACTTGAGTTTTGTTTAGGAACTCGAACCACCCAGTTTTTGTTGACCTGCATCCTCTGGATGCTAGTATGATCGAATGTAAATAACTTATTGAAAGAACAACTCTCCTCTTCTTCTTCTTCATTTTTTCTTTGGAATGGTAACAAAAAAGGAGAATTTTTGTAGGTATGTCCCAGCAGATATAAGCAGTTGTCTATATATGCAAAGAAATATGGTGGAGACCTAAGTTTTGGAAATAATTTGCAAAAGTGAGCGATTTTAACTCAACAGGTTCGTGGAATCATTTTACAAGCAGATCGCTTATGGACAATGACAATAAAAGTTGGGTATAGGTACCAAAGAGAGGGCATGTTCATTTTTAAGTCTTTCTGTAGCAGAGTACTCAGGAGGGAAAACGGGAAAATGTTTTCTCATGTTTCGATATGGGATCCTAGAACTTTGACTAAGAGTGTCATTATTTGCTTTGATATTAGAGTGAGGAGCCACTCAGCTGAAAACTCGAGGAGAAGGACAATTTGCGTTAGTTGGTAATTCACATACAAGAATACAAAATGTTTATCCATTTGTTTCTTAATTTCTCAGCGTACTTACATGCTATGATTGGGTGCTTCGTAGAAAATCACGTACTTATGTAGGATTCTTTGCTCTTTGTACTTGTATGCAGGGGTTACCCCATGACACCAATAAATTATTTTTCATTATGAAGAATTATTAAGAATCAGTGTTGCACTATTGTTTGGAGCCAAGACTCGGGTAATCAAGGACATGTATGATGGTTCTTAGACTCGAGTGAGGACAATGTGAGGTGACTTGGATAACTTCCCAGTAGTGATGGGGTTGCACTAGGGATCGACTCTTATCTCATTCTTATTTGCTTTAGCGATACAGACTCTAGAGTCTAAAGCTTTCATGTTGAGCAGGACGAAAAATGAATACTTGGAGTGTAATTTCAGTGACGAGACTCATGAAGCGGACGTGGATGTGAAGCTTGATACCCAAGTCATCCCGAGGAAGGGTAGTTTCAAGTATCTCGGGTCTATAATCCAAGATAACTGGGAGATTGATGATGAGATCTTCCACCGTGGGTGCGAGGTGGATGACATGGAGGCTCACATCCGGTGTTGTGTGTGATAAGAAAGTGTCACCAAGACATAAGGGTAAGTTCTACAGAGTTGTGGTTAGACCTACTATGTTGTATGGGGTTGAGTGTTGTCTAGCCAAGAACTCCCATGTTCAGAGGATGAAAGTAGCAGAAATGAGGATGCTGAGATGGATGTGTGGGCATACCAGGAGAGGCAAGATTAGGAACAAAGTTATTCAGGACAAAGTGGGAGTGGACCCCGTGGAGGACAAGATGCAGGAGTTAAGGTTGAGATGGTTTGGGCACGTGCAGAAGAGGAGTACAGATACTCCTGTTAAGAGGTGTGAGAGGTTGGCCGTGGCGGGACTGACAAGGGATAGAGGTAGGCTGAAAAAGTAGTGGGGAGAGGTGATTAGGAAAAATATGGCGCTACTTCAGCTCACTGAGGACATGACCCGAGATAGAAGGGTGTGGAGGTCGAGGATTAGAGTAGTAGGCTAGTAGGTAGTCGGGAGTTTCCCATTATTTTTAGTAGTATTAGTAGTTCTCTCTTCTTCTTTTTTGTATTCTTTGAACCGTAGTATTTTCTTATTGTTTCGTTCGCTCCGTGTATCATATTTTCTAGTTTGTTACTTTTGATGCTACTTTTTCTTTTACTTGTTGTTGTTGTTGTTACTGTTGTTGTCTTTTTCTCCTTTTTCTTATCTTCCTTTGTCCCCTTATTCTTTCTTTATTCTTCCTTTATCTCTCACATTTTTTTGACCCGAGGGTCTATCCGAAACAGCCTCTCTACCTTGCTAGGTAGGGGTAAGGTCTCCGTAGACACTACCCTCCCCAGACCCCACTTGTGGGATTATACAGGGTTGCTGTTGTTGTTGTTGTTAATTAGATGAAATTGCATGGGGTTCCCTATTTGGTCTCCCCTATTTAACCTATACCCACTTTTTAAAATTGTTTTAACTTGTACCCACTGTTTAAACAACTTCAGGCCTTTTTCTCCTCCTTCTTCTCCTCTTTCGTTTTCTGAATGCTGAAGATTGAGATATTGTTATGCGTTCTAGCCTGATGATTCATATATATCTGCTTGATTCACAATAATTTAACCTCTTAGATATTTTATCTTTACAGACACATTTGTTTTTTGTTCTAATTTATCTGAAGTAACTTGATTTCATGTTGAAAATATTTTTCATTCTTTAATCTTTGAAATGAACAACATCAATCGCTGCAAATCATGATCTATTAAATTCATTGTTGTTTTAGAACTTCCCTATAAGAATGCTGAAGTTCAGCAAATAGAAAACAAACTTCAGCCCTGAAGTTCATCACAAACAGAACAAAGCTTCAGCTGAAACATGCTGAAGTTCAGCAAATACAGAACAAAGCTTCAGCTAAAACATGTTGAAGTTCAGCAAATACAGAATAAAACTTCAGCTACTAGAATGGTGAAGTTCAGCAATTACAAAAAAAAAAAACTTCAGCCAACACATGTTGTTTTATTGGACTGAAGTTTGCCATTTGCACTATGAACTGAAGTTTGCGTGATTGACTTTGCAAGTCAGGCCAAACTTGATGTAAAAATATCTGAAGTTTTGCTACACTTCAGGCAAAACAATTTGCTACTTCAGGCCTGTATGCCTGAAGTGACGCAAAAAGTGGGTACGCTTGTAATTGAAAAGCGGGTATAAGTTAAAACATGACCAAAAAAATGGGTCTAGATGCAAATGCGGAAGAGTTATGTGTATTAAGGTGGGCCCAAAAGTCTAATGTGGTAGTACAATTTATCCAAGGAATTTTTACATTCATATACCACATAGTAAATCTTATTACCCTCAATATTTAAGGTTTGACTAAATTACACTTAGTATACCTAATTATCAATTTTATACCATAATTAATTAAAGGTCTAATTAATGGGACTATTTTTACTACTTAATTAAAGGTGTCTGTATATCCCACGTTTCTCTCTCCTAAACTCTCACCCTCACCCACATTTACCCAGACACACGTTCTTTATACACATTTTCCCTCTTCCGAAACAACACAAACTTCCATTGCCCATTCTTCCCTTAAATTCACAGAAAATCGAGATTGATTCACCCATTTGACTCCAGTTAAAGTTCCTCAATGAATAACAGTAAAGCTTCGAAACGTAGTCATAAAAAAGCAGCAGAAGATGATATACCCTCTTTTGATTTGGGTGTTTTATCACCAAAATCACCCAAAAAACAGGGGAAATCTTCCCATGCAATTGTAGATACGACTCATACTCTTTCTCCCCGATAAATCAGAGCTGAAATGAGAACAGAACAAAAATATTATGTCGATGCTGGAGAAACGTCTACGCCAGTGAAACAAGGGAAACGAAAAGGAAAAGAGTTATTGGTATATGGCGATTTTGTAGAAGAGGTGCCTAACCTTCGAACAGGAAAGAAAGCAAATGTGTCTCCTAGTTCTAAAAATCCAAAAATGAATAAACATTCAAAAAAATACCCTAAAAATATTCAAAAACATTTAGTGGTGAAGGTAAAAATTTATTAATTTCGTTTCTAATTATTTAGTTTGATTTAGGATGTTAAAATCTGTGTAATATGTGTTTTTAGACAATTGTAGATTAAATGTCTTAATTTTGAAGATTATTTATAGTTTTGATGTTTTGCCTTTACATTTGTAGATATTTTATAGTTTTTTTGTAGTTAAAAACTTGTAATATTTGTATCAGAATTGTAGATATTTTTGTTGCTAGTTATTTCATATTATGTGTTAAATTGTTGATATTATGTAATCCTTTGTAGTTATGTTGTAGATAATTTGTACATGGATGCATCTTTTTTAGGCAGTTTATTAATGTGAGATTATTTATTGTTTGTGGAGAATGGACAGTTTTTTTCCCCACATAATTTTGATTATGGGGTGCTTAGATTCCACACATTGTGTGATCCTAGCATTCCTAGCCATATTAAAGAGCTTCTGTCTCCAAATGGATTGAAGCTTTTTAAGAAGACGTGTTTTGGATACTTACTGTCTCTTCCCACTATATGCATGCAAAACCAGGCCATTCATCTTCTGATGAAGTATGAATTGACCTCATCCAATGCATCATATTTTTCTATCCAGTTAAAGGGTGAAACACTAAATTTTGGATTGAGGGAGTTTGCACTAATTACTGATCTAAAATGTGTTACTCAGGTTACAGATTTTGGTTATACCTCCAATTTTGTTAGCAAGATAATGAGCAGTTATTTTCCTAACAAATTAAGAGTGGAGAAGTTATATTTGAAACAGATAGTAACGAGTAGAACCTGGGTAAACGATGAGGACGTGGTGAAGTTGTGCATTCTTTATCTTTTAGAATTTTTCATTTGTCCTTCGGACAAAGACCATGTTGGTTTTGTAGATCACTTTAGGTTCTATTTAGTAGAATCTGGCAGTATGAGTCATACCCATGGGGTATTAAATCTTTCAACCAGTTGAAGGAATCTGTTAGGCACAGACTAAATCCGTATGTATATTCTTATCTCATACGAGGATGCCCACTAGCAATTCAAGTATGGCTCTATGAGTGTTGCTCTTCCGTCAACACTGATCTAGCTACGAGGAGTTCTAACTCAATAACTCGCATATTTTCATGGTCATCTAGTAAGGGGAAGATTTGGTTAGCTGCCTTTGAAGAAAAAATGATAAAGCCTGAATGGATAAAGGTAAAATATATTTTTTATGGTTATACATTTACCTTCAATATATCTACAATTATTCTACATTTCTGCCTTAATAAAACTAATTGGTTTTTCCTCATTCAGTTTACCAACCTAAGTGAATCTCCCGAAGAGATTGAGTTGATGTCTTTGCCAGACAAAATTGAGTACAAAGTTAAAAAGGCTGAACAAACATTTGAGGTTCCCAATGTTGATCCTCCTACGTTGGAACCCAAACAAACAGATGGAGAAGAGGAGAAGGAGGCTATTGTTAAAAGATTAGATAATTAGAAAAAGGCATTGAGTAGGTAATATGTATACCATATTCTGATATATATATATATATATATATATATATATATATATATATATATATATATATATATATATATATATATATATATATATATATATATATATATNAATTGCATCTGTTTTTGAATGTATGTTAATACATATTATGAAATTAACAACTTACTATTTTGTAACATGTAGGTTGATGAAAAACTTGAAGATTTTAGGAAAGCTGTCTTTGTAGAACTCGATAGCTTTCGAGTGCTGATAAATGAATCTATGCAGATTGTTTTGCATTTGATAAACAGTAGAAATGAGAAAGATGATGCCAAGGTAAGATGCGACTTTTATTTATATAGCAAAACAATTTATGGCATATGAAAAAATATATACAAACTAACATAAAACATTCAGTTTGCTGGTAGTTCAACAAAAAATAATGACCAACAAAAAAGACATGAACAATCAGCATTTTCAGATAAATATTGGAGAACAAGTGCAGGCCAGCACCTGTAAAACATGTATCTACAAAATACTTACAAAGTATCTATAATTAGTTTCAGAATATATACAACATGTCTACAATTATCTACAATATTCCTACATATATGCTAACTCTGTCAAGCCACCATTATACAGTATGATTTAACATTTTTAATGGAAAAAACAGATCATGTTGAAGGTGCAATTGGTGAAGAAAATCTTCCAGCACATGGTTATTTATTTACATATTTTGAAGGTGCAACTGATGAAGAGAAAGCATGTATCATACTGTTATTCAGAGATATTTTTGTGTTGTTTGAATTTTTTAACAGTTCTATTAAGTAAGATATGCATGGTGTTACAGAGATGGAAGATATGAATTCACAGTCCCCAATTCACGGGGTTACAGTAACAGCTAAAACAGAACAGGTCAATGAGGAACATGAGAATGAAGGTGCAGAGGCACAATATGTGAATCTAGGCGAAGGTGCAACTGATGAAGAGAAAGCAAGTATCATACTGTTATTCATATATATATTTGTGCTATTTGAATTTTTTAACAGTTCTATTAAGTAAGATATGCATGGTGTTACAGAGACAGAATGTGAATGCACAGTCCCCAATTCACGGGGTGACAGTAGCAGCTCACGCAGAACATGTCAATGAGGAACATGACAATGAAGGTGCAGAGGATGATTCAGAACAAACCGGAGCTGAGAAGAAGGGGGTCACACTGGATGATTTTGAGCTGCCTGACAACTTATCCCTGTTGGTTAAGTTTGGTGAGCATATACAAGATGATGCAACACCTATGCATCCGGGTAGAACAAGGCAGCTGGGAAAGCATGCCCGATCACTATTTATCCCTCTATACAGTTCTGGTGGCAGCAGCTCGGTTGGACCTCAAATTTTCCTCCTCAAGCACCCCTTTACTAATGTTATTGGTGAATATGTAGATCCGGAGGTTTAAGATCAATTCAACAAGTGGTTATACCAAGGTAGCGACAAAGGTTCAAAGAGGTTAGAATACATAATTTGACCCTTTGATTTCAACATTTATCTTTTACATATTTAATTTATTCTCTATTTTTTTTTACATCTATTTGTTGTTACAGGAGGAAGGCTCCGAATTCCATAAATGACAATCAAATTAAGCCTTGGTTAGACCTTGGAGAGGAAAAGTTTGATAAGAAGGACTGGTTCTTTTCCCTGGCTCACCCTGGACAAGTCCTCAATGACTCGGTAAGTAACAAGGAGTTTATTCCTGAGATATGATTTGTAGATGCTTTGTCGTATGTTTTTGTAGTTAAATTGTAGTTATTTTGTATGCATGTAGAATATTTGAAGATGACTTGTAGTATAAATTGTACATATGATGTAGACATAATTGTAGGTGGTGTGTTTCTTGTTTGTAGTATAATTGTATTTATGTTGTAGATTATGTATAACATAACAAGATCACTTGCAGTATAAAATGTAGATATGACGGAGACATGATTGTAGATGTTGTGTTCCATTTTTGCAGTGTAATTGTAGACAAAGTGTAGCCATTTTTTAGATTATTTGAAGTTGACTTGTTGTTTAAATGCCAACTATTTTTGGTTTGCAGCACATTGATGTTATAATGCATTACTTAAGGAAAAGAGGCAAGTATGGCCCCCACAACAAGACCAAGTTTACCACAACAGATTGTTTGTTCAAGACCAGGATTGAACAAATTTATGAAAAGTTCATAAATTCTCCTCCAGAAAAGAAGTATTCGGTTGTTAAACCTCAGGATGTTGATGCAGAATATATATTGGAGTATATACTAATTGCAAATGTTGCATGGGATGAAGTTGACTATGTCATCATGCCCGTCAACATTGTAGAAAAATTTCACTGGGTGTTGGTAGTTTTCGACATTGCAGACAGGCAACTTTATGCGTATGATTCAATGGTCTCTTCACGCAATCATCAGTTTGTTGAATCGTGTGTCGAAAAGTTTTCTATTATTATCCCTTTGTATTTGTCATGCACCGGTTTTTATGGGAAGCGTAAAGACATCAACTTCAAGAATACAAAGGCTTACATTGAGAAACCTGTTACCGACCCTATTAACATCCAGCAGATAATTGGAGAAATCCCACAGCAAAAAGAAGGATCGTTGTAAAAAAATATTCTTTCTTTCTATACATTTAATTTTTTTTTGTTTCTGATCCTTTGGTAAATATTGATTTTTTTGCAGCGACTGTGGTGTATTTGTTGCTGCCTTTGCTAAATATGTTAGGCTTGGACAATTGTCAATCCCCGCAGAATACCTTTCTGACACTGACCAACACCGAAGACGATATGGAGCGCTACTGTGGGATTATGCTACCAAGAAGCAGGAAAATGGGGCAATTAGTGAAAGTGAGGTGACAGGCAGATTGGCAAGGAGAAAGGGTGCACCTGTGTTGAATGAGAAAACAAAAGTTCATAGGAAGAAGAAGTAGTTTTCATGTCTGTGTATGAAACATGTAGCACATTTGTTTCGTTGATGATAGTTTGTAGGAGAATGATAGTACACAAGTTTCTAAACAATTCTTTTGTGTTTTTATTATAGCAGACTCGCGCTACACTTACATTATCTTTTCATTTGTTAATTTCTATCCAGTTTAGTAGTTCACTTGAAAACAACCTGTTGGTTTTATTTTCACTTGTTGAATATTTAGAGTACTTGTTCTTCATTATTTAAATATATAAATCTTTGCCAACTGAATGTTTATATTGTTCTTCTGTCAACAACAAAATATGTAGTTATTTTGTTGCTAGAATACAAATTATATACAAAAAAACTACAAAATATCTACAATCTAGAAAACACCTTGCGTTTAAATTATAGAAAATATTGTATATAATTTTGTAATTGAATCTGTATTTAATTTGTAGAAAATATTTAAGTATTCAAGTTATCACTTCAAGTTAATTTAAAATCTTTTTATAGTTGTATTTGTAGATAAAAAGTAACTACTATTTGAAGGACGATTGATATACTCAAAAAAGTGTTAGATTATAGCAACCAATCATAAACAAATCAGTGTCTGAAAGTATTATGTTAAAACAGAAAAAAAATTGAAGAAACTAACCACATTATGATCTTTAAACGCACTAACAATTCTTTTGGAATACAACTGTCTACATGAAATTTATTTCTTTTTGGGCGCATTCTCGCAAGATCTTTTGTTATGCCCTTCACCTCCACAGTTACCACATGACACGTTGTACTTCTTTGACTTTAGTTCATCATATGTTTTGTATCTTTCTTTTTGAGATTTTCCTGGCTGTCTTTTCTCTCCCATAGGTGGATTTACTACTTCATCAGATATATGTTGTGGTACATTCCATTTGCTTTCATCAGGTAGGGGATTTACCGGTATTTCATATGTAAGCAATAGGATGTCCCTTGTATAAAACGGAGAGAAATAGTTTTCATAAGTTTCATTCCTGTGACTTAAAGCTTCCAAAGCATGTGCACATGGAAGTTCATCAAGCTGGAACTGGCCACAACTACATTTCTTTCTTTCAAGACACACAATGTACCTCTTCATACCATCTATCACAGTATGGATATGATCTGTTGAAGCCCTCACTTACAATTACATAAAAAACAGAAAGAAAACTATTTACAATCATAAAAAATAGATTAACTACAAATTATCTACAACTTATCTACAATTTATCTACAAATTATCTAAAATCTATCTACAAATTATCTACAATATGGAAATACTGTATATTAATATATTATTTTTCTGCACCAAATAAACAGATCTTACCCTAAGCTTCTGCGATAATGTTCTGTTGTTCTCCAATTCTTTGTTGAATTTGGACCCAAGGTATGTGAAAGTACCCTTTGTCTTTAATAACTTCTCGTTGGTCCAACGTTCAAGAAGAGTCCTCATATACTATAATAAGTCTAATATTTGCAGCTCTCTTGCATCTTTTGTTACAACATTCAACGACTCTGCAATGTTTGATGTCATAGTTCAAGTTCTATTCACCGTTTCATGTACTCTTGGCCATCTATGATAGCCAATATCATATAGGTATGATTTAACATGCGAGTCTATATCTTCAATATTCGACATCCTTTCATTAAATTCATCCAGAGTGTATGAACGTGTTGTAGCAAAGTATAATTCACTTAATTTTAGATGGCCCTTCTTGAACTTTGCCCTTATATTTGTCCAAATATGCCACATGCAAGAGTAGTGTGGCATGCCCGGATAGAGATTTGATGTTGCCTTCAGGATATCCTCATTCTGATCTGAAACAACACACGTTAAAGATCTTTCACCATATGCTTGCTTGAATTGCTCAAAAAACCACTTCCACGATGCATCGTTTTCCGAATCAACCATAGCATATGCCAAAGGCAATATTGTACCTACATTATTAGTCAAAAATAATTAAGTAGCATCTTTTAAAATACATATAAAAAGACAAATACATATAAACTACAGTATATCTACAAAGTATCTACATTTTATAAACTGTCTACAAAATATCTACAATTTTACCTGCTGCATCCATTGTGCTGGTTGTCAGCATAATCCCCTTGTATGCGGACTTTAAGAAAGTCCCATCAACCACTACTACTGGCCTACAATGTTCCCAACCACTGGTTGATATACAAATAGCAACAAATGCATATAAGAAGCATTCATCTGCTGTCTTTTTCAATTTAACAACAGAACCAGGATACGTCTTCTCAAGAATATAAATATATTTTGGTAATTTACTGTAGGAGTCAGCAAGATGCCCTCTCAAAAACTGTAAAGCCTTTTCCTTTGCTCTCCATGCTTGCATGTAGCTTAGATTCACTCTCTGTTCGAAAAAAATGTCATTTTGTATGTCCTTTGTTGTGTAAACTGTCTTAGGATCACAATACTTTGGAATAACCATGCTACCAACTACAACTGCAGTAGATTTGCGTTGTATGAATGAATTATCCATTAAGGAGCATGTGTGTTGTCGGTTGAAACTCCTGACCTTGAACATTGCAGAATCATTAATGGATGTTGCCTTGAAGAGCCAATTACAGTTTTCACCAACGCATATAAGCCAGTAACTACAAAAAAATACAGTTTTAATACAGGTTATCAATGTAGATGTAACAAAAAGGTCTGTTTTAACATAAAGCAATACATTATCCAATATAACTGCATTTCATCTACAATTTTGAAACATATCACAAGGAAAAGACTGTTTATAATGATCTTTTCACCATTCGGATCTTCATACCTTCTGTGGCTAGATCTTTTAACCCTAAATTGGAACTTGTGCATGACAGAATAGTGCTTCATTGCAGTTGCAATTGTTTGCTTGTCTTGATACAGTTGTCCTTCTTCAATAACACTTTGTGTACTTTCAGTTATTATTGTACTTAAGGGAGATGCTGGCATATCAAGTAACTTTAGTGTTCCAGACAAACCTGCATGAAAATAAAGATAGATATAGTCATTACCATTTTGTAGAATTTTTGTAGAAATTTTGTAGATGAAGAGAAAATTTTGTAGTCAACCTTTTTTTTCACATAGAATGTAGTTTAATTGTAGTATAAATGTAGTAATTTTGTAGATACCCTTAAAAATAATACTGCTATATATATACATACTTAAACTGATATGTAGTTTATTTGTAGATAAATATAGGCATTTTGTAGATATTAACATAAAATCAGAATTTCATAGAATTTGTAACATAACAAACTTGTACTTGTGTTCTCATTGGTGATACTCAATTTCATATTGAACTCACGTACAGTTATACATAGCGGATATGATCCTAAGTTTTTATTCTCCTTTTTGTCTCCATATATACACGAACACCCATATCGTTTCTAATCTACATCGGAGGACAATACTCATTCACAATATATTTGATTTCTACAATTTTCTCCGAAGTATCAATCATTAATTGCTCTGCAATTATAGAAATCAATATATTGTAACTGGCATCATCATCGAGCACAATGCCATCAACCTGAAAAAATATCTAAATCTTTCATAACTATCCCAATTCCCAATCAATTGTAGCATAACTGGGGTTTTGGACATGATTACGTTTTGTTGCAGAAGAATTGTTGAATATTTTGTCGCTTTTCTGATTTGTGGATTGAGAAAAAAAGTAGAAGAACAGAATATCGGCAGAACAGAGTCACTACAATTTGATTTGAATTTGTTGAATATTTTGTCGCTTTTTTTTATTTGTGGATTATGAAAAAATGTCGACGAACAGAGAATTTGCAGAACAGAGTCGCTGTAATTTGTTTTGAAATTTGTTTTTTTGATTTGTTGATTATGAAAAAATGTCGACGAACATAGAATTTGCAGAACAGAGTCGCTGTAATTTGTTTTGAAATTGAAGATAACGTTTAATTCGTGATTTTCGTTTCAAAATCAATTAGAATATTTACTTTCAGATTTTGTAGAGCGCCTAATTAGGATCATCTCCTATATTTAATGAATGATATAATATTTGTAGAATGAATGTGAATATAACGGGTAAATATGAAACTATGCACATTTTTTATAATAAGATTTCATTTTTGGTATTGGAAGAAAAATTTTCCTTTATCCAAAGACAAACTTGTCTGTAGAGTCCATTATTCTTGTGGGCCCACTGTAATGGCTGACATAACTTGGCAGCTGAAGACACGCGTAAGTCACTAAATAAAAGAGTATATTAAAACATGGTCAAAATGGTCTACACGACAAAAAAATTATCAAGATGGTACGGTACCAATGCAAAATTAACCAATCATAGTAGCTCAAAAATCTGCAATGTCAACTTTTACTTTGGACAGCAAGCACAATGACGACCGGAAGCTCCTGAACTCTCCTTTTTATTAATTATTGTAGGAAAAATAGTTATATTTCGAATTTGGCCTTCTGTAAGCAGTTTATAAAAGATCGAAACCTATAAATATATGGCTTTAGCGCTCTTTGAAATATAAAACACTAAACCCCTGTCCTCCTTGTTTGTGTTGAGCAAACTGGTGCAAAATTTGGATTATTGTGGTTATGCATTTAATTTAACACTATAATAATGGAATTGAAGAGTTACAAGTGTGTCAAGTTTCTTGATCAATTCTACTCTGGAGGCCCTTATGCCGTTGCCTCGGTATGGTATGTGCGTGTAATGACACAATTAAGCCGGTCGATTTATCCTCTTCGGTGATAAAATCTACAGTAGAAGGCGATTCTGAACCAGTGACAGCTCCTTCTCTTAACCCTAATACTAATAATATCCTCTTTTCTGCTAGCCATAGTCGTCTCGTCTAATTAGATTTTGGGACTTTTCCACCCTCAAATGCCTAAGCTCCTGGAAGGTATCTACTACTCCCTATGTTTCAGTTTATGTGATATTTGAGGTGGTTCTTTGACTAAATTATTTGAATTATAAATTATCATGACTTATATACTACATTTTATGATGAAAAAGAATGTAGTTTTGATTGAAAAAGAATAATGAAACCTGACTTTGAGTGGCTGGTTTTTACAGAGGCATGAAGGACCTGTAATGAGGATGTCTTGTGATGCATCAGGTGGATTGCTGGCAACATCAGGGGCTGACGGGAAAGTTCGCGTATGGGATGTGACGGGAGATACTGCACTCATCAGTTCCAAGGTCATAAAGGGGTTGTCACCACCCTTATGTTTCATCCTCACCCGGACCACCTGCAAGTAATTGCCAATCTTATGCAGTTGTTGATGTTATTCGTTTTATCATGAATTCATGATGTTCTAGTGCCCTGTGACATCACTTGCAAACTGCATTTTGTATTAAGTGTTGGATATTGAGGATCAAATAAGAAAAAGATACTATTTAGATTTTAGGTGATTTTTGTTTTTAATCAAACTGTTCCTCTTCTTTAATATAATTGGCTATCACGTAAGCCATTTTTATGTAGCTGTTAGCTGAGTTAGTGTGCTACTTCTTCCCCATATTTGTTAAAAGGGGTTTTAATGATAAAGTAACTGCTTCTAATTTATGTGTTTCTTTTCTTGTGTTTTGTAATTTCTATAGTTGTTCTCTGGTGGTGATGATGGTTCAGTAATGGTCTGGGATCTGACACAAAAGACAAAAAAGAAATGTCTGGCAAAACTAGAGAAACATCAATCAACCATGGCAATATCCGACGATGGATGGACTTTGATCACCGCAGGGAGAGACAAGGCATGTTCTCCATTTACTCATCTTTTTCTCCCACTTTTTATTTGGCTGGTAGGTTGAGGAATAATTGCTACTGAGGTCATAAATAAAGTAACAAGGACTACTGAAAACTTTACCCATCTTGAGACCTTTGAAAGATGACTCCAAGAATCTGAGCAGAAAGTAGTAGCTTGAATCATGCAACGTATAAACCCGTATAGAGCTTCTAACTATCTTTACGAAAAAAATTCCACCCCTCCTCAAGTCCAAACAAAAAAACTTGGATTTCCAGATTGATATGGGGTTATCAACAATGACAGTCGACCTTCAGAATGTAAGGCTTGAACTCACACAATTGTCAACTTGCTAGACATATATTTAGTTCCTTTCCTTTTTGATCTGGGTGGGAGTTACATGTGAAGATATGCTCCACAAAATTTGATCAAGAGGGACTTGTAAAGTCAATGAGCATTTTTATATCCCGGTCATATTGAGTACAACAACAACAATAACAAATCCAGCTTAATCCCATTCGTGGGGTCCGGGAGGGTGGTGTGTACGTAGCCTTACCCCTACCTTATAAAGACAGAGGGTTATCTCTGATAGACCCTCGGCTTAAGAAACAGTAAAAATAAAGCAACAAGCCATAACATCAGTAATATAATAAGGTAATGGAAGCGAGTGACATAACAGGTAATAAAGAACTAAGAATAAAAGAATAGTACTAGTACTACTGGTAAACCTAGGAGAAACTCACAACTACCTGTCAACCGACACCTTAATCCTCCACCTCCACACCTTCCTATCGCGAGTCATGAGTACCTAGTATTTTTTTTGGTCTTGGTCACCAAAACAAGAAAATATTAAAGAATATCTTGTTGTCAAGTAGTTACCTCTATTATACATTCTAGGGGAGACTTCTAGATTGCAGTTAACTAATTGAATGTTTCTGTTTAAAGTCATCAGGTTGGAAGGTTTTTTCTTTTCTTTTCTAGCTAGTTCTTCATGGGAACACCTTTAAGGCCATTTGTGGCACATGCTGATACTGATACCAATGACAGGTTGTGAATTTGTGTAACTTGCATGACTACGGCTGCCTGACCACAATTCCAACACTCGAGTCAGTTGAAACAGTGTGTATAATTGGTTCAGAGTCTCCTCTTGCTGCATGCCTAGCTTCATCAAAACATCTGCAGGCAAAGAAGAGAAGTGATGTACCATCAATTAATTTCATCACTGTTGGTGAGTGTGGATTGGTGCGGGTATGGAGTTCTGATAGGTACGTGAGAATCACTTTAATGTTCTTAAGAAGATTGAACGTTCAACCCAGGCGAAACTTGAAAGATACAAGAATTCATCTCTTTAATTGCCTTCTCCAACTGCAGTTTCTTTGATCTGTCGTCTTCTAAAGTGTTCTCATTTATTGTTGATTTTTCTTGCAGTGAGTAACTAGAGCTTTCCACGTGCTACTCATGTGAATAGCTCTCTGGGAAATCATATCTTAGAAATAACCTATCCATTATCATGCCTATAGTCTATAAATTGAATATGTATCATAGTGGACACTTCAGTCATGTGACTCCTGCATTTCTGTGAGATATAATGACAACTTAAAATAAATATTAGGCGGAACGAAGGGGCACAGATTTCCTTCTCAAAAAGAAAAAAAGAGGCATAGTTTGTGCAGACCTTTAGAATAAATTTTGGGCTCTTTAGTTTGATTATCCAAATTGAGGGAGAGATAATGTGAAATAGAGGGTTTAAAATGGGCATTCACTGTAATAATAAACACTCAAAATTTGTGAAAGTAGAAGACATTTAAGGCATCCATTACTTTTTATAGAAAGACTTTAAGAGATTTATTTTGGTATGTAATGAGGGAGAAGGAGGATCGGTGAATCAAAATAGTTGCCTATATTAGTGGTCTCAGAACTTTATAACCATTCTCTGTTCAATATTTCTTACGGTGGCTAATTACTAAATCACTCAATATGCTTGTGTAGAGCAGGTAAGCTCCTTAATGCTTTCTGGGTTTAAACTGTTGAGTAATGTATGGAGTACTGCAGAAAATGGTCCGGCTTGTTTGGCCTATCTTGAAGTTTCTCTTCAGAATTTGACATCCTTGAATATCTTTTCTCGAAATTAAACGAATGAGTTGTGGGGGGCGTGAGATCTACAATTTGACTCATCATTAGGATAGCATTTTCAATAAATATCAATAAACTAGTCTCTTCATACATGCCTTGTGCTTGTACCGACTCAATGAATATATTAAACCAGTTTGAAAAATTAAAACAAATAGCTATTATTTACTAAAAATTGTGTTTGAGACAGAAATAAAAGTTAACCACAAAAGTATAAGTAAAACAAAATAAGCTAACCCAATAAGAAAAGGAACTCTAGTTCATTTTTTATATTTCTCTCACACCTTTTTGAGTCTTACAATTACAAAAGTTGCTCAGTAAAATATTGAAGGCTCAATATTTTAGCAGGATAAAAGATGCATTCAGGAACTTTTTGCAACTTGAGAAGATCTTAAATTCGCATAGAAAAATGTTAATATTAAATCCTAATATTAATTGTAACATGTAACAAAAACACAGAAAGTTAAACTTAAACGTATCTCCACTTCCCTTATTCCCTGCCCTTCTGATAAAGCCTTAAGTAATGTTTTGCGTCTTCAATCATGTTTCCATTAAGGCTACATCTTTTATTTGCCGAATATAAGCAAAATATTTTTTCTACTCCTCACAATGCCATCCCGAAGATAATTGGTCTTCAATATAAAAGCAAATAATCTGTGACAAATAAAGTAACACAAATAAATATTTTTCCGTATACATGCATAAAGGGAGCCTTGGCGTAACTGGTAAAGTTGTTGCCATATGATCAAAAGATCATGAGTTCGAGCTGTGGAAACAGCCTCTTGCAGAAATGTAGGGTAAGACTGCGTGCAATAACCCTTGTGGTCCGGTACTTCGCATAGCGGGAGCTTAGTGTACCGGACTGCCCTTTATACATGCATAAACGCACATATAATAATAATAATACAACAACAACAACAACATACCTAGTGTAATCCCACATAGTGGGGGTCTAGGGCGGGTAGTGTGTCGCAGACCTTACTCCTACCTTGTAGACATAGAGAGGCTATTTTCAATAGACCATCGCTCAGGAAAGCCTAAATACCACATTAATGAAAAGAAAAATATGAAGGAACAACACCGAGAAGCCATGTAAAAGCAGCATAAATAACAAGAAGATAGTAAGATGACCGATATACATGAAACGACTGGTAATCATCGAAGCCTACTACCAGCAAAAAGCTAGAGTACGTACTAAGACTATCGAGATTAACGATCTAGCATAGCTATCCTACTACCCTAATCCTCGACATCCGCACCTTCTTATCAAGGATCGTATCCTCAGTTGTAGCTACGTCATGTCTTGCCTTATCACCTCTCCCCAATTCTTCTTCGGCCTTTCTCCACCTCTCATTAGGCCCTCTAATGGCAACCCCTCACACCTCGTTATCGGGGCGTCTGTACTTCTCCTCCTCACATGTCCAAATCATCTAAGCTTCGCTTCTCGCATTTTGTCCTCAATAGAGGCCACACTCACCTTGTCCCGAATAAGTTCATTCCTAATCCTATCTAACGTGGTGTGCCTGCACATTCATCTCAACATTCTCATTTCTGCTACCTTCTTCCTGTGGACATGGGAGCTCTTGACTGCCCCATCTCAGCCCCATATAACATAGTCAGTCTGACCACGCTCTATAGAACATACCTTTATGTTTTGGTGGCACCTTCTTGTCACACGGAACATCAGAAGCAAGTCTCTATTTCATCCATCTCGCCCCAATACGATGTGTAGCATCTCCATCAATCTCACCATCCCCCTATATAATAGAACCAAGCTACTTAAAACTTCATCTCATAGGGATGACTTGTGAATCCAGCTTCACTTCCCCTTCCACTCCCTGAGGTGGCACCACTGAACTTACGCTCCAAGTATTCTGTCTTGGTCCTGCTCTACTTAAAACCTTTAGACTCCAGGGTCTGCCTCCACACCTCTAACCTCGAGTTAACACCTCCTCGCATCCCGTCAATCAACACAATGTCATCTGCAAATAACATACACCTCGGCACCTCCTCTTGAATATGACGCGTCAGTAAATCCATCGCTAGCCAAACAAAAAAGGGCTGAGTGCCGACCCCTGATGCAACCCATCATAACCGGAATGTCCAATAATAATAATTGGAGGAAAAGATGTCTCTTGCCCTCTTACAATTTGAACTAAGAAAATGACTGTTTCATATATCTGTGTAAAAAATGATCTCTTGTGAAAAGGTCATAAAACTAAAAAAAGTTTGTAAAGGGCTAAAAAAACCATTTGTGAGAAGCTTTTTTTTTGGTAAATAAGTAGTAGTATTACCAAAGTGACAAGGTTCAGTACAAAGAAATAGATCTGACCAGCTAGGCTCAGAATCTGCAAGTCAAATATCAATCAAATTTCTATCCTAGCTTAATTAGGATAGAAATTCATGTGCTCCAAGCTCCTTGCAATCTTCATCTTCAAGCTTCATCGACAGAAAACCTCTTGTATAACCTGCCTAATAATTGTTGCTCCTCTGCTTTTGCTGGAAAATATGCTGGGTTTTCTCCTTCCATAAATGGTATATTGCACCAGCCAAAGACATTCGATATATCTCATGTTTCCCCTTCATACCTCTTGTATATGTGCTGTCTATTGCACTTCATTTTCCCAATTGAGGATACCCCTGGAAACACCAAGCGATTGGAGCAAACTGCCCCATACTTTAGTAGAGAACACGCAGTAAAAAAACAAGTGATTGTGGCTCTCAAACATATCATTGCATGATGGGTAGGTCCCGTTGTCAACAACACCATATTTTGCCAGTCGATCACGTGTCATAAGTCTCTCCATGATAGCCAGTTGCCGCATAAATATCCATTTAGAACAGCCCTGGTAATTGCAAGTTAACCTTCTTCCTTCTACTTTAATGAAAACTCCTCTCTTCTCCATGTAAAGCTTCTCGATAGTGAATTTGGAGACTGAGAACAATTCTACTTCAGTCCACCCACCAATATCTAAATATGTTTTTTATGACAAGGGAACCTACTATTCCTTCTAAAAAATGATAAGGGAACCACCAGCCGCTACCCTTCGGGTTCGCACTAAGCCCCGCCCCGCAAACCATAGATAACCCGCACTAGGCTCGACCCTGAGACCTCATTAAGGAAGCCTCATGTTCAACCAACTGATTCACCCTTGCGGGTAATATCTAAATATTTCTTGGCATCAAGGATTTTACGAATGATCCAAGATGGTTGCTTGCATGTGCATCCCAAATATAACCCTCTTTGATGTAGTAATTATGGATCCAAGCAACCCATAGCTTGTCCATTTTAGCACATAAATTCCATAGCAATTTACAAATAGCAGCCATGTTCCAGCTTTCTATGTATGTCAAGTTTAAGCCACCAGCACATTTGGGATTGCTTAATCTTTCCTAAGCAATTAAAGCTCTCTTTGACACATTAGTATTACTAGTCCAAAGGTATTGTCTACAAAATAGCTTTAATGACTTTCACAATCTTCTTAGAGAGGATAAAGATTTGAGACATGTACATTTGAACGGCAAGTAATACATTTCTGAACAGCTGAATTCTCGCAGAATAAGATAAAACTTGGCAGTCTAAGAAGTAATTTTCCCAACATTTCCCCAACATTATGAGAAGCATTTGTATTATTCTGTAATGCAGTCTCTACGGGTCCTTATCATTGTGCAAACAACTTTAAATTTACATTACGAATCTTTACTGTGATTTTTTTTACAATCTGGACAAAATTAACGAAAGAAAGATATTGCTACATACAAATGGCGAGTCAACATTTTTTATCACTTATCAACGGAAGAAAATAGAGTATAAAGTACCAACTTAATAGGCTCGGTACATTAAATTATTAGAATATTTCTGTTAAATATTTGATGCCATAAGTATGACAAGTAAAATATTATCTAAAATCTACCGGCCATGTCACTATGAAAGTACCTATGCAATAAAAATGCACAACAAGTGTAGCATAAGTACAAAAACAACATGTACTCAGTAAGTCGCCCGCCTTACCTCAGAGAGGTAATGACGAGAGGTCGAATTAGACACTCACTAAGGTCCAACAAATTAATTTAACAGCATATGATGAACATGGTGGGCATGTAAAGGTAATAAAGAAGCAAACGTATATAAGGCACTGAAATCCAAATAAACACTAAAAGTAAATAAACAGTTACTACTTACTCATTTTCCCCCAAATATCTTTAAATAAACAACTTTCTTCTATTTTCCCCCCAAATATCTTAACTAAACAATTACTTTTTTATTTTCCCCCAATTATCTTATCACTTCAAAAACCATGAAAACATATAACAATTCAGAATGCGCATACGGTATAAGGACAACTGGCCTGAGCCATCATAATAATCATCTCTATGCACTGCCGAGGGTCGAACGACCCGAACCATAATATTTCTTTCAATCTCGTCATGGTGCACGACCCGCTCCCATGAGAGTGGGGGAAATAACACTCTGCTCGCGGAATGTAAATTGCGAAGCGGTCACATGCAGTCATGCACAATCAACAGTCCACCCCAACTACATCGGGAAAACAAATACCCAAGTAAATGACAGATTCCTCTTTTAAAAACCTCGAAATAGTATTTAATCCTTTTTTGAAATTCACTTGACAAGTTTTTATAATGTTTAATAATATAACCTTATCCGGAAATACAATTGCCTGCGAAAGAAATCAATTCTCTTTTTAGATGCTTAAGAAAATAAACTCTAATCTTCTTTAGTCATTAAATTACAATTTTAATTATATTAGCTGTCTAATATTACAGACAAGATCACAGGTACAGCAGATAAGGCATGTTAGTGGGTCTTAGGCTACTCGGACATGGCATAATAATAGTTACGCACGGACTCCCGTCACCTCGTGCGTACGTAGCCCCCGCAGATAGTAACACATACTTAATTAGTTCACCTAGGGGGAACAATTCCCCCTCACAAAGTTAGAAAGGAGACTTACCTCGCTCCGAAGTCCCATAACCGGCTTCCAGACCCTTTCGACGACTCCCATGGATGCACAACGCCCCAAAACTACCAAATAACGGGCAAAGTAATGAGAATTCATTCTAATACTCGCAACATATTCAGATTATATACTTTCCCAACCCCGCTCGGTGAAATGACCAAAATTCCCTCGGACCCACGTGCCCGGAAATCCGAAATTTCTCGAAGGTATATTCTACCCATAGCTCTAGTAGTTCAAATATACAATTTACTCTACATCCCATGCTCAAATTCGTGGCTAAAAATCTAAATTTCCATTTTCTAGGTTTCTTTAAGATTCCCCAATTTCCTACCAATTTCCATGTCTAATTCCATGCATATACTTGTATTTAACTTTAAAAATCCTCTCTTTGAAGCCTCCCAAGATCACCTAAGCCAAAGAAGAAATGAAGAAATGGCCAACAATTCACAGTTTTAAAACATTCTCCAGCCTCATTTCCGCAACTGCGATCCTTCCTCCGCACCTGCACTCCCGCAGGAGCGACCAATCACCCACACCTGCGACTTCCTCAGCTTCAGCCCAAAATCGCACTTGCGCCCCACAACCCGCATCTGCGACCTCGCAGGTGCGAAAATACCATCGCACCTGCGCTCCCAGCCGGACCATCTATTTTTTGCACCTGCAGTGCCATAGCCGCACCCGCGGATCTGCACCTGCGGCCAAAACCTCGCAGGTGCGGTCACACCAGATGACAACAATTCCAGCCTTCTTCAAACTTCAAATCTTGATCTGTTAGCCACCCGTAATCCACCCGAGGCCCCCGGGACCCCGTCTAATTATACCAACCTGTTCCAAAACATAATGCGGACTTGCTCGAGGCCTCAAATCACATCAAACAACATCGAAACCACGAATCGCACTCAAATCCCAACTTTATGAACTTAGAAATTTCCAACCTCTACATCCGATGCCGAAACCTATCAAATCACGTCCGATTGATCTCAAATTTTGCACATGAGTCATATTCGACATTTCGGACCTGCTCCAACTTCCGGAATCACATTTCGAACCCGATATCAAAATTTCCACTTCCGGTCGGATTTTCTTCAAAATCTTCAAATTTCTATCTTTAGCCAAATGGCTTCAAAATGACTTCCGGACATCCGAATTCACTTTCGATCGCGCTTCCAACTCCACAATCACTATAAAAAACTATTCCCAGACTCGGAATCCCAAACAGACATCAACATCACTGAAATGCGCTTCAAGCCAAACTTAGGAAATTTTATTCAAAATACTGACTTCCACAATATTTGCCGAAATGCTCCCGGGTTATCCAAAACCCGATCCGGACATACGCCCAAGTCTGAAATCATCATAGGAACCTGCTGGAACCCTCAAATCCTGATTCGGAGGTCGTTTACTCCAAATTTCAATCCTAGTCCATTTCTCCAACTTAAGGCTTCTGAAATGAGAATTTTCTTTCCAAGTCAACTCTAAACTTTCCGAAATTCAATTCCGACCACACCTACAAGTCATGATACCTGAAATGGAGCTGAACGACGCGCTAGAGATCAAAACAACCGGTCGGGTCATTACACTAAACTTAAATGAAACGGGCAGCCTTGAACCAGTCCAAATCAAGATGTAGAACACAAACGAAAGAAAGACATAATTAACTTCAAAGTTGCAAATCCAAATCAGATACATAACTTCAATATGGATTAATCACGAACGTGACTACTGTGAGTACTTTTGAAGCTTAACAACATGCTTTTTAAGATCTTATCACAAACAAACAATAGGCGAGGCCTAAATTCTTTCCACATTATCACGTAAACATCTACTGTGCTGATTATCAGGATTACTCAACAAAATCAAATACCAAATCAAGGATTTTATTATAAAAAATGTTGAGTTACATGAACTTACCTAGCTTGAGATAAGAGCGCAATACTACAGCTCCCAAATAAAGGCTTAATTGAAGAAGCAAGGAAATCAGCTACGGAGCTTAGCAAAGTTGCAACACACCAGCAAAAATCCCATACGTCTACAGCTACGGATGAGATGCAATGAAATCAACAACTAAATTTATCGAGTGGATCTTGAGAGAGAGAGGAGTCGATTGGGTTTGGTTGTAGAAGAGGATCTTAAGAGAAAAGAGGAATGAGAGGCGGCGCTAGGGTTTCTTCAAGGGTCAAAAATCTTATCTCTAAGAGAGGATTTGGGTGTTTAAGGGGGAAAATGGGGGAGGGAAACGATGTCGTTTTGATTGTGAAGGGGGTTGGACCGGTTAGAGGGATTTGGTTGGCGGACTTGTGGGCAATTGGGCCACTAAAATCACAACCCACTTCCATTGAAAGACCAATTAGCCCAAACTTCTCTATCTTTTAAGTCTTTCATTTTAGCCACTAATTAGCTACATCACATTTAAAGCTTAAATTGCAAAGTTAACCTATTTTAATAATTTATCTATCAATTAATTAATTAATTACCTTAACAATGTGAACTAATAAAAGAAGTTATTAATTTAAAATCAAAAGCTAAAATGTAAAAATGACATAAGGTATTTTTGTGGTTTTATGTGATTAAATCCTAAGAAAAAATGCAATTAAAATCTAAATGCTATGAGATGAAGCATCAAACATGAGTACGTACAAAGCAAACTAAGTAAAAATATAGAAAAATAATTTAAAGCAATTTTTTGGAATTTTTAAGAGTAATTTTCTATTAGGAAAAAATTAGGTGCTCACAATTATTTTATAAAAATTTAAATAAAAAATAGTAATCAATAAATAATTAGTTAACAATATTCTAGGCTGCCACTTGGCCTAAGGAGAGGTTTTTTTCCCTCTCCTTTTAATAATAGTATGGATATAGATTCTTGTGTGCTACTTTCATTTTATAGTATAATAGAAGATACATATTATTTTTATATTTTATTATTTTATTCTCAATAATTTCTGAATAAATAAACTTTTTATTTTTATAAAGAAAAACAAAAACAAAATTAAAAAACAACGAAAATTTAAATTGGCAATTTTTTTTTACTTTTTATAATTAAAAACTCAAACTTGAAACTACTATCCAATTTTAATGGAAAGTTTTTTTAAATTTTAAATTTTTATTATAAAAATTTTTTATTATTATTTTATATATATTTAAATTCTAAAATAATAACCAATAACTAATTATTAACTAAATAACTAATAACTAATTTTGCCATGTGGCTTTTTTTTAGGTTGCCACTTGGCTTAAGGAGAGGGTTTTTTCCTCTCCTTTTAATAATATATAGATTTGAAACTTTATTACCAAAAATGTCCATGTTTAGTTAATTACCCAGCGTAAACACGTTTTGTCTACAAATTATATACATTTATTTAAACTAGAATCCTTTCTGCAATAGCCTTCTTTTTTTAGACGCGGGATTTTGGGATTGCGTTAGGATTCTTCTGAGAATTTTGCGACGCAATCATCTCAATTGAATTAAGCCTACTATTACGCCGATTTTCTCAGTTTATCATCGCCGGTTCTCTGGTTTTCTCTGTTTCTGTAACGACCCGACCGGTTGTTTTTCTTTCTAGAACCCCGTACCCTTAAATAAGACTTCTCATATTTTCTTTTATTGAATTATGACTTGCGGGGATAGTTGGTTTGAGATTTGGAAGAGTTTGGGTTGAAATTGTAACACTTAGTTCCTTAAGGTTGGCCTAAAAGGCCAAGTTTGACTTCGGTCAACATTTTGAATAGATGATCTCAGAATCGGTATTTGAAGGTTCCAATAGGTTCGTACGATGATTTCGGACTTGGACGTATATTCGAAACGAGTTTTGGATGACCTGGGAGCGTTTCGGCACCAAATAGCAAAATAAGATTCTTGAAGTTCTACAATTGAGGTTTGGAACGTGTTTTGATGATATCGAGGTCCAAATGGAATTTTAGACCGGGAATAGTTTCGTAATGTCATTTAATACTTGCACGCAAAATTTGGTAACATTCCGAGTAGTATAAGTACGTTTCGGCGTGTTAGAAGTATATTTAAGAACTTAAAGTTCATAAGTTCGATTTAATTGGCTTTAGGGGGTGATTCTTAGTTTTGATGTTGTTTCGGGTGTTCCAAAGGTTCGAGCAAGTCCGTTTTATTATTTAGAACTTTTTGGTATGTTTGGACGGGGCCTCGAGGGACTTGAATGCCATTCAGACGTCGAGCGAGGCGAGTCCAAGCTCAAAATGAGCTGCTGGTGCACTAGTTCTGGTGCGACCGCACCTGCGGTTGGATAACCACAGGTGCGAGACCGCAGAAGCGGTTTATCCCTCGCAAGTGCGGCCCAAGGGAGGAGCCCAGGAACTACAAATGCGGCTCCTCTTCCGCAGAAGCAGAATCGCAGAAGCGGCCCCCAGTCATATGTATGATCCGCGAGCGGGGTAATAGATGCATCTACGGTTCGCGCCGTTCGACTCTCTGGCGGTGCATATTTTATTATTATGTTGGATCGGATCGTACGCCCTCAACACTATCTGCGCATGCTATTTTCTTGGCACTACTATGACTTGAATTGTTTAAAATGCCTTAGAACACAAATTTTCAACTAAAATTATAAGAATTTATGGAAAAGCTTGTTATTTCCTGTTATTTTCTGCTATTTAGCCTTGATATCCATGCTTAGTCACATGCTTAAGTATATTGTTTGACCCTAGTAAGTGTCAAGTTGACCCCTCGTCACTACTTCGAGGTTAGACTGGATACTTACTGGGTACATAATGTTTATGTACTCATGCTACGCTTCTGTACTTAATTGTACAGGTTCTGAGGCAGGTACATCTAGATACCAGTCCGGAGCGCGTTCTTGATACCTGGACAGAGATTCCACGGTGAGTTGCTTCTTCTGATGCCGTTCGGCAGCGCGTTGGAGTCTTTCTTTTGCTTAGACTGTCTATTCTATTTCAGGCAGTAGGGTAGATGTATTCTTTTGTTCATTCTACTAGATGCACATATACTTGTGACACTAGTTCCTGGAACACACATTGGTAGACTATTCTTTTGGGAATTTAATTATTTAAACTTGATTTATTTTGATCATTGCAATCTAATTTGCCTTTGTCATTTTCTATTTCCAAATGCTTAGTGATTTAAGTTAAGATATTGTTGGAAAGGTTTTTAATAAATTAAATGGGACTCACTAGATGAATTGTGTTGGCTTGCCTAACATCGGTATTGGGTGCCATCGCGTCTTAGAGTAGAATTTGGGTCGTGACAACATGGTATCAGAGCACTAGGTTCACGTAGGTCTCACAAGTAATGGGAAACCTATTAGAGTCTTGCGGATCGGTACAGAGACTTCTGTATTTATCTTCGGGAGGCTACAGGGTGTTAGGAAATTTCTCTTTATTCATCTTCTATCGTGCAGTTTATGGTATATTAAATTTCATTCTCCTATTCTCTCACAGATGGTGAGGACGCGTACGATTGAGGTTCCACACTCGGGAAGAGCAGCTTCCCCCGTTGCTAGAGGCCGAGACAGAGGCCGGGGGATAGCACCGACCCGAGGTAGGGGACGGGGGCGTCCCAGAGCTGCCCCAGTTGCACCACCAGCAAATCCAACAGAGGATCCTATCATTGAGGAGCAGGGCGAGGTGCCCGCAGCAGATCCTTCCCCGGTGGATTTCATGACAGTGTCGGACTTTCAGGAGGTCATGGGCTATATGATACAGTTCATGGATACCATGACTCAGGCTAGTTTATTTCCAGCGGACCCGGCCACATCTCAAGAGGGAAGGGAGCACAGACCCCTACTGCCCAGGCCCTAGGACATGCAGCTGCAGTTTATCAGACTTCGGGTACACTACCCGCGGGTGGGGCCCAGCCAGTTGCAGCAGTAGTACCGGAGCCCAGACCAGCTGCGGACGGCGATCCACAAAAGTTATTGGACAGATGGACTAGACTACACCCCTATCTTTGGGGGCGAGCATCATGAGGATGCTCAGGATTTCATTGATAGGTGCAGGGACATACTACACAACATGAAGATACTGGAGTCTCATGGGGTTGACTTCACCACTTTTCAGCTGGAGGGCAGTGGTGGAAGTCGTATGTTCTTGGCAAACCAGTGGGGTCTCCCCCTATCACTTGAGAGCAGTTCACACAACTTTTTCTGGACAGGTATACGTTGATACCCAATTTTTCCTAAAATAATTTCAAATTGCATATATACCTTCAAAATCATACATTAGTATCAATTGGTATTTTTCACAATTTTTCTACATTTTTATTAATTTATCTAGTATTTTTATTTCTAATAAATAATTACAAATTTTCATCACAAACCATTTCAAAGACATTTCTTGATTTAATTTATTATTTATGTTCCTATTAAGTCCAAATTATTCCATAAATAGCCAAATTGGCACCTTTTGGCTATAATTGCAAAGTTACCTGAAATTAGTCTTTTGTATTTTAAATACTAAATAATCATTTTTTAAAATATTCTATGCATGAAATTCATTTTTTATAATTAGTAACTATTTTATAAATTATTTTAATAAATTTATAGCCCTATTTTATTTCAATTATAGCCTATGTAACTAGCCCAAATGCCTAATTAAATTAGCCCAATACACCCGGGCCTAAATCCTACCCAAACCCGACCCAGTCTTGATGAATCTTGGTCGTTGATCATTTTTTATCAATGTCCCGTGTTAATTCTTTCCTAATTTAATCTAAACGACCCCCCAAACCCCTCATTTCTCCTCTCACACTCGCCGTCACACTTCACTCTCCTCTCCAAATCCTCTCTACCCTAACCCTAATTCCCCCTCGTTGTTGCTCTCTTGCCGTAGACTATGGTGGATTACCACCATTCTCCAGCCTTAACGGCTCTCCTACGCCGGGTTTTCTGCTGTCTTTGAGGTCCTCAAGAGACCAGGGAAAAGTCCACTCACATCTTGGTCTGTCCTCACCAGTCTCAGGCCACCATGGCTCGATTTGATTAAGATCGTCCTATTTTTGGCTAAAACCTATGGTTTCTAAGCCGGTATTTTTATCTCTGGGTTATTTTCTCGAAACCCTAATCTTATCTCCTAAACCTTTTAGATCTGTAACAGATCTGCGAAGGTTCGAACTGTTTTTACTAGTTTTTTTTATGAGAAACCTTCCATTTTTCAAAGTGTCGCTTCATTTTTTCCTAACTAGGGTTTCTGAAAACCTTTTCTTCAAAACGATTTCTGATATTTTAAGTGTTTATTCTCTGATTCTTTTATGTTTGATTGATTTTGTTAAGTTTCTCCTTAACCCTAACCAGTTATGTTGAAACCCCTAATTTTTTAGCACTATGTTTGGATTCTGAGTTCATTCTTGTTGTTTGTTCATTCGATTCTGCTATGTGTTTGATTCTCATGAATAATACTTCGTTTAGTTAGAGTATTTTGCGATTTTTTCCCTATTATGTCCTATTAGGGTTTCAGATCTATTTCCTTCTATTTGTACTTGGTTTACTTGCTTATTCATGGAAAATCTATATTATTTCCCTTAAAATCAGTATTATTTTGATTCTTTGAATCCCTGATTCACCGTGATGTTGCTCATATGCTAATTTTCGGTTATTTTCCTTATTTTCACAACCTTTAAATTATTTCTTGCCTTATTTATGATCAATTGTGGTATTTACTGATTCTTACTACCTATGTCCTTAATTGAACCTTTGTGTATCTACCCCTAATTACCTACTTTGTACCTAGATTATTTAATTTCTTTCCTTAATTGTTACATGCTCTTTACCGTTGGTAAATTACTCCCTTAATTAAGGGAAGTCTTTACTGATTTTGTTCTTAATTGATTCTGTGATTCTCCAATTACTGAACAATTGATTGGTTACCTTATTTACCTAGCTCTCGAATATTATAAATACTCCCTTCTATTCTCACTGCACACACGAACACTAGTTCATAAACTCCCTCTCTTACACTTAAAGTTTTTTGCTCTTTCTTGTTACTTGCCACTTCTATAGAACTAGCCGGCTGTAAGCCAAGGCTAGTTATTGCACTACACTGCTCTATACTTTGTGTCTACTCTCCTTAAATGGTATGTTCTGATTTAGTTCCAAGTTCAAACTCTATGTGTTCTCTTACTGCCTTGGTTTACTGATTACCAGTCTTATTTTTGTCTGTTACTTGGCTTTTCAATATGTAACTAGCATGTTTAAAGCACTGTATGTATGAGTTCTGTCCTAATTCAACTTATAATCAGCATGTGTATGAATCTGCCTATTACCTCTGTAGCATGTCCCAACCTGACTTTACTCCATGTATGTAGGTTTGATTGTTTGTCTGTTTGTTTACTCAGTTTCTGATATTAACCTGTTTTGCTAAGTCATTTACTATCCCTAAGTACTTTTGATTCTATGTTTAACTCTGTTTAGTACAAATAGGTTCTCAATTGTCTGTTCAAAAATCCATATGTTTGTAGCTATATGACTAATTCATTAGGTCCTGTGAACTCTAAGAAAAACTTTTGTGCTCTTGTTGTTACATTAATATGTTCTATGTGTCCCCAATTTCCATACTCCCTGAGTGAAATATGTGTTTGAATGGTGCTGTTTGGATTGTTTGCTGACTTCTCACAAGTCCACACTATTTTTTTTTATTCAGAAACTATTTTGTTACTAACCACTTCCTATTTTTCATAAAACTTCTTTACATGGTTGAGTCCTTTTCAATACTATTTTCCATATCAAAACCTTTTCAAAACTATGTCAAGCACTCTCACTCTACTCTTAAGTCCCTAGGTTCTGCCCCTCCAGTGCGTGACTGCCTTGGGATCCTTTTGAGATCCCTCTGAACTCTAGCACACTGGGGTTGGCCCTGGACCTTCCACACTGCACTTACTCAGTTCTTGTTATGAAAGTTTAGGTGTGAGCACTGCCCGGGATCCTTGAGGTCCTTAGAGAACTCTGACACACCCAAACATGAAAATGGCTATGAAACTTTTGGTATTTGAGGTTATAGAAGGCTTGGTATTCTCAGGATACATTTGGGTCAGCTTCAAGCTCCCTATAGTTTAACTTCTTCTCTTTTTATTTATGTAATTCATTCAACTATTGGTCTGTAATAATTATTTGTAAACATATATTGGGGATGGCTAGTGAAAATGGAGAGGTTAGCTGTATAATACTGTTGATATTATTGGGTAGAAAGCATGCTTTAGGATTCACATTATTTATATTTGCATTAGAATCTATGCCCTAGGAACAATGTGTTCATCCAAATCATGCTAATCATTGTATTAGATACCATGTTCCTAGGACTTTACATTTACTGTTTCAAACATATCACATGTCACTAGCATATGTTTTAACGTTGTATCAGTTTATCACTTAGAGATCCTGCTCCTAGGGAAATAAATAATCTTGTCATAAAAATGTCACTCTTGTATGCATTTAGAAATCCTGTTCTAGGAAATCTGTTTGCATTCGCTTTAGTACGCCTAATTTTTTTAACTAAGATAAACAACTGACCATGAAAAGGTATAAAATCGTCTCTCATAGATGTTATACTTTTGAATAAAAACTGGTACAAATTCCCTTTTAAGTCTTTGTCACCTAGAGCAGCATGTTGTAGGTTAAAACAACTTCTAAACTGTTAAACATATCCTGTAATTGTGATCGCATATATTCCCATGCCTAGGCAAGCCTTAGGTAATTAATTGTTATGAAATTGGAAATTGCTTTGATTATGTTTATTGCTTAAAGGCTAACAGGTTTAAAATCTGTAGGTAAACTGATTAGAGCCATGCCGTTAAATTTGTATAAAACAGTGTTGCATATTCTTATGTATTGATGTCACTTAGATATCCTATCTTAGGATCCTTTTTCTAATAAAACTGCCTTTGTCTGTGTTTGAGACGTGTTGTTTATTTGCATTATGTGTGGAGGTGAATCTGAGCTTTTTAACTGCTTCTGTCACTTATCTGCTAGTCCTACTTGTTCTTGCCTGTCGCCTAGAATTTTCCCTTTTAGCACCTTAGGGGGTTGTCTAGAACTTCCCAGACTTAGAGGTCCTAAACTCCTCTAGGACTACAAGGAAGGGACGGGTAACAGCACGCTTAGAGCTCGTTAAATAAAACCCGCTTAATAACCGCTAAGGGGTGGGATAATGGGTAGAAAAGGATATGATGCCCCGTGCGCTAATGAAACGTGTATCCTCTCATTGAAAAGTGATTACCGAGCATTGCACAGATGTGATCCTATAGGATAAACAACTTAGGACCTCCCTTATCCTTTACATATGTGTGCTTAGACTGCTAATCTGTTAAGTCTTTTATTTGTTTACATATGTGTGCTTAGACTGTCTACTTG
Organism: Nicotiana paniculata; assembly: GCA_005239505.1. Classification (NCBI taxonomy): domain Eukaryota; kingdom Viridiplantae; phylum Streptophyta; class Magnoliopsida; order Solanales; family Solanaceae; genus Nicotiana; species Nicotiana paniculata. The sequence goes on from ML362626.1 coordinate 130,367, forward strand.
CTTCTTGAATAATTCATGAAATAGGTTTGGCCGAGACCCACAGTTGTGGACTTTAAGGGGTGCCTAACACCTTCCCCTTGAAGTAACTTCAAGCCCTTACCCAATCTCTGGTTATACAATTAGTGTTATAAATGACCCATAGTAGGTGCCCTAACGCACCTTAATTCGTTAGGTGGAGACTCTTCGAACTCCTTATACCCCTTTTCCCAAAAGGAAACAAGTTTTCCCAATAATGTCAAAAACCCTGACCAATCCGAAAGGAGAGGAAAAAGGGGGTGTGACAGCATGGCGACTCTGCCGGAGATTTTAGGCTTTTACCATTACAAACTGTTTTGTGAATTCGTCTAAGTATGCCTTGTTTTGTTAAATACCTGCACCCTTTCCCCTTCCCCTTTATGTGCAATTATTTGTTTACTCTCCCAAGTATTTGCAAATGCGTGACAACATGTTTATTGATTATTGCTACATAATCATGCTCAAAATCATATTCCACTCGTACCTATACAAATCCTATAGCAACGCTTGATGAGTGGTTGCGCTCTTCCATTTTATATCACCCCATAAATTCTGAGAGGCTTATTTGTGGTAAAATCAATCGGTCAGCGGTGCAGTCGATGGTTATGTGCCTTTCCCCCTCGAGTTGTTCGCTCGAGGGTACCGGTGTAGAACCCCATATAAACCTTACTCTTGTTATATTGTGCATGCATCATGGTCAAACCTAGTTGGGTTAACGTGTCGTCCGCACAAAAACCCTTTAAGACAGCCTTATCCGAAAGTCCACCGGGATTTTTACAATCCCAACGGACACGATCACGTTCTATGCATTAATTTGGAGAACTAAATGCTTGTATGCTAATCATAAGTGTATAAATAGTCAATTCTGGGGGACAAAGGGCCTAACCATTTTTGTCTTGTAGAAAATGAGGCACGAGGTCCTCAGATTCGGTATGGTCAGCAATATCCCACCAAATAGGCTAGATTCGGTATGGAATCAAGAATATCGAATATGGGGAAGGTCCTTCTTGGACCAAATAGGCTAGATTTACCTTTTTGCCTTCATAAATGTAATAAGGTCGAGTGCCATTAGTGACTTATTTCTTATTTGTTATTTTCAATATCGTTTTTGGGATCGTCTATTTATATTAATGAAATGAGGCATTTTGGCATCTAAGTTCTCCATATCAACTTGTCACTAGGCCTACCTCGGGCACAACGAGGCTCCCAAATTAGGATGCGCGTTTACAATTCTGCAATATGTGTTTAAATAATGCAGATACTTTTATCATGGTCCTCACTGACTTGGTTACCTTTTGTTTTTATTTTATTTCTTTTGATTATTCCCCTTCCCCAAAGGTTGGTTCGTGCATTCTGGCATCATCAACATATCATACAAGATCCAGGGGCCCTCCACCTTCTCTTCCTCTTAATCCACCTAAAGGCAAAGGCAAAGGCAAGATGGAAGACTTGAGTAACATCAGAAAGGAAAACACATCACCAGTTGAACACCTAGAGGCTTCGGACAGTCAGGGTACTCAGGTCCATAATGATGTTGTGTCACAACTTGAACAAAGGCTACTGAAACTTCAAAGAGAACCTGGCGAACTTATCCTTCTCACATAGTGTTCCGGATATCAGCCACCCGAACACTCAAAACCCCGCACCACCTCAGAATTCCCCAACAGACAGAACCCTCCTACAACTTGTCACTATAAAAATCCACCACAAAACCAAACCCTCCCACCACAATACCAACAAAATACCTGCCATACCCCCCGATGCACCACACCAATCACTCCTGAACCATAAAATTCCACCAACGATCACCTCTATGCTCAAGAACCAGGCCACCACAACAACCCCATATATGTGGAGACTCTACCTCACTTCACCCAACCCATTTCTTACACATCGGAATCCAGTGAGAAAGACCTGCTTATCATGAACTTGGCCGAAGAACTCAAAAAATTGACTAGCCGAGTTCAAGGCATGGAAGGAGGTAAGGGGATCAAAGGATTGAACTATGAAGATCTTTGTATACAGCCGAATGTAGAACTACCGGAGGGTTACAAACCTCCCAAGTTCGAGATGTTTGACAGTACTAGTGATCCCAGGGTCCATTTGAGGACTTATTGTGACAAACTGGTCGGAGTTGGAAGAGACGAAAAGATTCAGATGAAATTGTTCACGAGGAGCCTCACATGGGATGCCTTGTCTTGGTACAAAAGCCAGGACCCTAAGAAGTGGCCTAATTGGGTGAGTATGGCCTCGGATTTCATGGACCGATTCAGGTTCAACACAGAAAATGCGTCGGACACATTTTACATCCATAATCTCAAGAAGTAACCCACTGAAACCTTTCGCGAGTATGCCACTCGTTGGAGGTCATAATCGGCCAAGGTTAGGCCAGCATTAGATTAAGAAAAAATGAACAAATTCTTCGTCAGGGCACAGGACCCGCAATATTATAAAATACTGATGTTAATTCAAAATCACAAGTTCTCGAACATCATCACGCTGGGTGAAAGTATTGAAGAGGGCATCAAGAGTGGGATGGTCGCAAATTTTGAAGCACTACAAGATACCAACAAAGCACTGCAGTCTGGTGGTATATCCAAGAAGAAAGACGTAGGAGCAGTAATGGTTGCGCAGGGACCCAAATCCTCTTCACTTGCATACCAAACACCTCCACCTACACATCAACCGTCACCTCCACCTACATATCAATCGTCACCTCCACCTACATATCAACCCGCATCTCCAAGACATTCCTAACCAGCCATTGCCTATCACACATACAACTCCCAACCGTCTCACTTTTAGTCACCTCCATCTCGCCAAAATTTCCCAAGACCTCGACCCAACTTTGACCGCAGGCTACCCAAATAATATACCTCCATTGCCGAGCCCATTGACCAGCTGTATGAAAGGCTAAAAGTTGTTGGTTACGTCACTCCCATCCCTGCTGTAGCCACAGAGAATCCATCCCAATGGGTCAATCCAAACAAAACATGTGCATACCATTCCGGCATGAAAGGACATACCATCGATCAATGCCGCTCGTTGAAGGATAAGATCCAGGATCTGATCGACTCCAGGCTAAGGAAGTTGCTCCTAATGTCCGCAATAAACCCCTCCCAGATCACAGGGGTGGAGGTGTCAATGTGATAGAAATAGATGAAGAATAGGACCCAAGAAGGGTCACTCGGGTTAATCAAGAAGGTGATGACCCCAAGAAACCAGCAGTTACACTCAACCCCATCATAGTGCAGTCACAGTCGTCAGGAGAGGCTGAGGTAACTATATCAGTCTCGTTCGAGTTTGAGATATCACTGCTTACAACTACACTCGCACCATTCGAGGTTGAAATAACACCACCTGCAGTGACTCCTGTTCCATTCGAAGTAAAGGTAGCGACACCAATTACAGTGACAGTATCAACTTACGCGGACCTTAAACACTAATGTCGTGCCCTAGGATTACATAGCTGAAGCTAGAAGGACGGGAAAGGTCAAGGTAGAAGAAGTTGGTGCTGCACAGGGGATGACCAGGACTAGAAGGGTCTACATGCCCGAACACTTGGGAGAATCCAGCAAACAGACTTTTAACAGGCCCCCCGTTATTGAGACATGACCGGATGAACTCTGGAGGAAGGTGCAAGCCAGGGAGTACTCAGTCATAGATCATTTGAACAAGACTCCGGCCCAGATATCTATCTTATCACTGCTGCAGAATTCGAAAGCTCATAGGAGTCCTCTAATGAAAGTTTTGAATGAAGCTTATGTGCCTAACAACATCACAAGCGGAGAGATGTCTAACATGGTGGGGCAGGTATTAGAATGTCACAAGATTACTTTCCCCGAGGATGAACTACCACCTGAAGGCTTGAGTCACAACAGAGCACTGCACATTACCGTGCAATGTGAATATTACTTCATTACTAGGGTTCTGATTGATGGAGGGTCCAGCCTTAACATTTGCCCATTGACAACACTGAAGAGGTTGGGCAAGGAACTATACGAAATACGAGAAGGATCCATGAATGTAAAAGCTTTCGATGGGTCTCAAAGGTCCACCATTGGAGAAATCAGTCTCTATTTGCAGATGGGGCCTACATGGTTTGAGGTTGAATTTCAGGTGTTAGATATACCCACGTCCTATAATCTGTTACTAGGACGACCATGGATACATGTCGCTGGTGCTGGGGCCTTAACTTTGCATCATGCGGTAAAATTCAAGTGGTATCATCGGGAAATCATTATCCATGGGATGGGAGCAACCCATCTACAGTAGCCAGACTATCCCGGTAATTGAAGGTAGAAGAAGGCTTAGTAAAGAAACTTACCACCACATCGAATGGGTCAAAACAATAGACAAGGATAAGTGGTGGAGTAGTAAGATTGAAAGCATAATGAATTGGGGCGGATACGAATCTAGCAAGGGTCTCGGTAAGAATCTTCAAGGCATTTCCAAGCCAATACGGCTAAAGTGCCACGGCACTACCTTTGGCCTGGGATACCAGTGCACTTGGCAAGAGTACGATGAATGGACGCCACCATGGTACGGTCCCTACTATCCATTGGAGAAGCTCATACCGCATCTGGAATAGACTTTCCAGCAAGCTAACATCATAGGGGGACCAGAGGAGGAAGAAGCATTAGCAGCCTTAAGGAACTTATTCTTGGAATACGAGGATATGGATTGTTGTGTCATCATTGAGGAGGAGGGGGAGGAGGAAGGCCCTACCATCCAAGCTGTAAGCAAGGGATCGTTCCTCAGAAACTGGACTATCAGACCATCCAGGGCCCGATGAGTCCCAGGGTAGCAAGGCTGAACATCATTGTTTATTTTTCTTTCCAAGAAAATGATTTCTCTTTCTCGCATTCTGTTTTAAATAAAGTTACCAATTTTCCGAAACGTTTGTTTAAATTATTGAAAATCTCTTTTATGTTTTAATGAATCGATATTTATTATTTTTTTCTCTCATACTTTTATCTATACAACATTACTATTCCCTGTCTTGATGAACCAATGACTATGACATGCAATGAGACAACGCAACAAAAGGATAGTGATTCAGAAGAAGAATATATCATACCCGAGGAAATCGTCAGAGAAGTAGAGGACTTTGAAAACAAGCCTAAGTCCAATCTGAATGAGACCGAGGTAACCAACTTGGGAGATTCAGAGACTGTCAAAGAAACCTGCATCAACATCCACCTGTCACCGCCATAGAAATAAGAGTATACACAATTCCTGAAGGAGTATGAAGACGTATTTGCATGGTCGTATGATGATATGACCAGAATAAGTACATCTATCGTAGATCCCAAGTTACCCACCAATCCAATGTGCCCACCAATGAAGCAGAAGCTCCGGAAGTTCAAGCCTGACATGACTTTGAAAATCAAGGAGGAAGTCATCAAACAAATCAACGCCAAGGTCCTCAGGGTGGTTGAATACCCAACATGGTTAGCCAACATCGTGCCAGTTCCAAAGAAGGATGGAAAGGTTAGGGTTTGCGTCGATTATCGGGATCTCAACCGAGCTAGTCCAAAAGATGATTTCCCTCTTCCAAACATACACATCGTAATCGACAATTGTGCCAAACATGAGCTCCCGTCATTTATGGATTGCTTCGCCGTTTACCATCAGATCTGGATGGACGAGGAGGACACTGAGAAAATGACTTTCATCACACCGTGGGGAGTATAATGTTATAAGATGATGCCATTCGGCCTAAAGAATGCTGGGGCCACTTACATGAGGGATATGACTACTATCTTCCATGACATGATACTGTCACGACCCCAGTTCGCCCTCCGTGAACATGTCGTGATGGCACCTAGTCCCTATAACTAGGTAAGCCTAACAATGCGAAAAAACAACATAACTTGCGGAATAATTAATTGAAACTGAACAACTAAAGAAAGACTGTATATAAATGCCGCTTGGCATATACAACCCAATAATGCGGAAGTCTACAATATCACCCCAAAACCCGGAAACTCACGGGAAACATAGGCTAACAGAAATGTAATACACTGCTCTAACTCCAGAATGTCTAAACAACTGTAAGGAAGGAAAGCTTTCCACTAAAGCTGGAATAAGATAGAGACTCCTGGTCTGCGGACGCGGCATATGTACCTCGAAGTCTCTGCTAGATCTCTCAACCTCGGGGATAGTGCGTCTAGGTGGATGTACCTAGATCTGCACATGAAAACCATGCGCAGAAGGGGCATGAGTAAACCACAACGGTACTTAGTAAGTGCCAAGCCTAACTTCGGTCGGGTAGTGACGAGGAAGGTCAGGGCCCTACTGAGGTTAAACAATATAATAGGAATTTACAGTATGAAAACAGGTAGTAATAATGAGTACAGCAGTGAAAAAAGACAGGTTAAACAAGGCAATAACAAACACACAAGAACGGAGTAAACCCGGAATATGTACAACTCAATAACAATGGTAACAATGAGGATGTCCCAGGATACCATCCTGTAGTCCTTTTCTCAACTGTCCAGTGGATCTCCTAGGATACCGTCCCGTATTCCATCATATGTGTATATCCGAAGGATCTCCCGGGGTACCGCCCTGTAGTCCAACTATCAGTGTGCAGGGGGATCTATCGGGAATCGAACCCACAATCCCAAAGTAAATATGCAGGGAGATCTATCGGGAATCTAACTCGCAGTCCCAAAGTAAACAAACAAGGGGGGAGCTACCGGAATCCCACATTCGTAGTCCCAATGTAAATACGCAGCCACAACAAGAAGATATTCAAAAAATAGAGTGCAAAAATACAAGGCAACAAGTAGTTCTAACCTAACATGTTTCACGTAGTACAATCAAGCAACTTAAGCAATTAGGCAATGTAGGTCAACTAGGCATGCTTTTCTAAACTAACACAGGCTATAATTTGCAAGTAGAATAAAGCAGGTAAGGAAGAAACTCAGTCTAAATCTTTAAAGTAAAACCGGATTTTCAACAATTAGCACAAGTACGCGCTCGTCACCTCACGTACAAGGCATTCAGTTACCAAATATCACATCCTAACGGGAAAGGTCCCCCACACAAGGTTAGACAAGTCACTTACCTCGAACCGGCTCAAAATCAACTCGAAACCACACGTTTGCCACGAGTATTCGACTCCAAATGGCCCAAATCTATACAATTCAATTACATATCGTAAATAACATCTCAAGAAACTGATTCTACTATTTAATTCAAAGCTAAGACGCGATATTAGGTAAATTGACCAAAACGTCCCTCAGACCAACATCTCAGAATCGGATAAATTTTACATTTTCAGAACCCTCGTACTCTCACGAGTCTAACCATATAAAAATCTTCAAATCGGAGATCAATCACCCACTCAAACCCCATAGTTTGGTTTATGAAGTTTTTACCCATTTTCCATTCAAAATCCGAAATTAGAAGAGGAATTCGTGATTAGATTAGCGGGTTATAAGCAAAAAGAAGTTTAGAATCATTACACAATCATTGCCTCTGAAAAACCCTCGAAATCTCTCTCAAATTCGAGCTCTCAAGTTTGAGTTTTGGTAAAAATGGCTAACCCTCGGATCTTGAGATGTTTATAACTGCCCAGGCACTTAAAGCTTCGCGAACGCAGAGGAAGTCACGCGTTCGCGAAGAAGAAAAATAAAAGCTGCCAAGATTGCTCTTCACGATCACGAGGAGCAGTACACGAACGCGAAGGCCTGAACTGACAAGGCTACGCGAACGCGACACGGGGAATGAGAACGCAATGAGTAAAATAGGCTTATCCCTCAGGGCCAAATAGAGCTATGCGAACGCGATGGCTTAGCCACGAACCTGATGGAGGAAAATATGAAGCTTCGCGAACGCAGAGGGACCGGACGCGAACAGGATGAGGAAAACTGGTCCTCCTCCAAAATTACTCTACGCGAATGCGTGGAGAAGGACGCGAACGCGAAGAAGAAAAGTTCAAGGTGTTCAAATAAGCCTTTGCGAACGCGAAGGGCAGCTCACGAACGCGATAGAGGCACACCAGAAGCAGCAACAACAGTTCAAAAATAGGAGGAAATGGCCCGTTGAGCATCTGAAACACACCCGAGGCCCCCGAGACTCAACCAAACCTACGGACATATCCCATAACATCATTCAAACTTGTAACAATCCTTAAACCACCTAAAACAACATCGGAATCTCGAATTAAACAAGGATTTGAGCCTTAGAACTTCCAATTTCATCAAAACACGCTTTCGATCAAAAAGCCTAACCAAAACACGTCTGAATGACCTAAAATTTTGTGCACACATCCCAAATGACATGACGGAACTATTGCAACTTCCGGAATTCCATTCTGACCCTCGGATCAAAATCTCACTATCGAACTGGAACTTCAAAAATTCAAACTTCGGCATTTCAAGCCTAAATGAGCTATGGATTTCCAAAATGCATTCCGAACATGCTCCCAATCCCGAAATCACCTAACGGAGCTAACAGAACCATCAGATTTCCATTCCGAGGTCATCTTCACATTGTTCTGACTACGGGAAACTTTCCGACACTTAAGCTCTCATTTAGGGACTAAGTGTCCCAAAACTCTCCGAAACTTAAAATCGAAAGTCCCGGCATTTCAATTTAGCAGAAATAGACTTGAGGAAAACAGTTAATAGGGGATCGGGGCATTAATTCTTAAGACGACCGGCCGGGTCGTCACATTCTCCTACACTTAAACATTCATTCGTCCTCGAACGAGCATAAAGACATACCTGAAGTAGTGAAAAGATGGGGGTAACTGTTGCGCATCTCCTTCTCGGTCTCCCAGGTCGCCTCCTCGGCCGGCTGACCCTGCCACTAAACCTTTACTGAAGAAATGTTCTTTGACCTCAACTTTCTGACCTGCCTTTCCAATATAGCCATTGGCTCCTCAGCATAGGATAGATCCTTGTCCAACTGGAATGAACTGAAATCCAACACATGAGACGGGTCACCGTGATATCTCCGGAGCATAGAAATATGAAATACCGGATGAACTCCTGCCAAGCTGGGAGGTAAGGAAATCTCATAAGCGACCTCCCCAACACGCCTCAATATCTCAAAAGGGCCAATAAATCTCGGACTCAACTTCCCTTTCTTCCCAAATCTCATAACGCCCTTCATAGGCGAAACTCTAAGCAGAACCCGCTCTCCGACCATATATGAAACATCACGAACCCCCCGATCTGCGTAACTCTTCTGTCTGGACTGGGCTGTACAAAGTTTGTCCTGAATCACCTTGACCTTCTCCAATGCATCTTGAACCAACTTTGTGCCCAATAGCCTGGCCTCACCCGGCTCAAACCAACCCACCTGAGATCTGCACCTCCTACCATATAAAGCCTCATACGGCGCCATCTGAATGCTGGACTGATAATTGTTGTTAACTCCGCCAATGGCAGGAACTGATCCAAAGACCCCACAAACTCAATCACACACGCACGGATCATATCCTCAAGAATCTGAATAGTGCGCTCGGACTGCCCGTCCGTTTGGGGGTGAAATGGTATGCTCAACTCCACCCGAATACCCAACTCCTGCTGAATGGCCCTCCAGAACCGTGATGCAAACTGATTACCTCTGTCTGAAATAATAGATACTGGAATACCGTGGAGGCGAACAATCTCTCTGATATAAATCTCAGCCAACCTCTCCGATGAATAGGTAGTCAGTACCGGAATGAAATGGGCTGATTTGGTCAGCCGATCCACAAATAGCATCATAAGTCCTCAAAGTCCGAGGAAGTCCAACCACAAAGTCCATGGTGATCCGCTCCCACTTCCACTCTGGAAGCTCAATCTGCTGAAGTAACCCTCCCGGTCTCTGATGCTCACATTTGACCTGCTGACAGTTGAGGCACTTGGCTACAAACTCTGCTATATCCTTCTTCATTCTTCGCCACCAATAGTGCTGCCTCAAATCCTGATACATCTTCACAGCACCCTGATGGATGTAATACCGCGAACTATGGGCCTCTGCTAAAATCAACTCCCGAAGCCCATCAACATTGCGCGCACAAATCTGACCCTGCATCCTCAATACCCCGTCATCTCCAATGGTCACATCTCTGGTATCACCGTGTGTAACCGTGTCCTTGAGGACGAGTAAATGAGGGTCATCATATTATTGCTCCCTGATACGATCGAATAAGGAAGACCGAGAAACCACACAAGCTAGGACCCGACTGGGCTCCGAAAGATCCAATCTCACAAACTGACTGGCTAAGGCCTGAACATCCATCGCCACAGGCCTCTCTGAAGCTGGTAAATATGCCAAACTCCACAAACTCTCTGCCCGGCGACTCAAGGCGTCGGCCACCACATTGGTCTTCCCCGGGTGGTATAATATAGTGATGTCATAGTCCTTTAGTAACTCTAACCATCTACGCTGGCGCAAATTAGCTCATTCTGCCTGAATATGTGCTGCAAACTCCGGTGATCCGTAAATATCTCACAGGGAACATTACATATAAATAATGACGCCATATCTTCAGGGCGTGAACAATCGCTGCCAACTCGAGATCATGAACAGGGTAGTTCCTCTCATGGACCTTCAACTGCCTGGACGCGTAGGCAATTACCCTACCGCCCTGCATCAACACCGCTCCAAGGCCGACTCGCGAGGCATCACAATAAACTGTATAAGACCCCGAACCAGTAGGCAATATCAAGATTAGGGTTGTAGTCAAAGCTGTCTTGAGCTTCTGAAAGCTCGCCTCACACTCCTCTGTCCACTGAAATGGAGCACCCTTCTAGGTCAATCTAGTCATAGGGGCTGTAATCGATGAAAATCCCTCCACAAAACGACGGTAGTAGCCTGCCAAGCCAAGGAAACTGCGAATCTCTATAACTGAGGACGGCCTGGGCCAACTCTGCACGGCCTCTACCTTCTTCGGATCCACCCGAATGCCCTCACTCGATACTACGTGGTCTAAGAATGCCACGGAACTCAACCAAAACTCACATTTTGAGAACTTTGCAATCAACTTCTTCTCTCTCAGGGTCTGAAGCACTGTCCTCAGGTACTGCTCATGATCATCCGACTCCGGGAGTAAAAACGAATATCATCTATGAAAACAATGACGAACGAGTCGAGGTATGGCCTGAACACACTGTGCATCAAATGCATAAATATTGTTGGGGCATTACTCAGCCTAAATGACATAACTAGAAACTCGTAATGGCCATACCGAGTCCTGAAGGCAGTCTTCGGGATATCCGGCTCCCGAATCTTCAACTGATGGTAACCTGAGCGCAAATAAATCTTAGAAAATACTTGTGCGCCCTAAAGCTGGTCAAATAGATCATCAATACGAGGCAAGGGATAATGGTTCTTCATTGTAACCTTGTTCAACTGGCGATAATCGATACACATGCGCATTGAACCATCCTTTTTCTTCACAAACAAGACAGGAGCACCTCAAGGTGAAACACTAGGTCGAATAAAACCCTTATCAAGCAATTCTTGTAACTGATCCTTCAACTCAGGAGGAGCCGTACGATACGGAGGAATGGAAATGGGCTGAGTGCCCGGCAACAAATCAATGCCAAAATCAATGTCTCTATCGGACGGCATGCCCGGAAGATCAGCTGGAAACATATCGGGATAATCCCATACCACTGGAACTGAATCAACAGAAGGGGTATCAACACTGACATCTGTCACATAAGCTAAATATGCGGAACACCCCTTCTCAACCATATGATGAGCTTTAAGGAAAGAGATAACTCTACTGGGAGTGTGATCTAAGGTACGACTCCACTCAACACGCGGAATACCTGGCATAGCCAGCGTCACGGTCTTGGCGTGACAATCAAGAATAGCATAATGGGACGACAACCATTCCATGCCCAAGATAATATGAAAATCCACTATATCGAGTAACAATAAATCCGCACTGGTCTCAAAACCACGAATAGTAACCAAACACGACCGATAAATGCGGTCCACGACAAGAGAATCTCCCACATGAGTAGAAACATAAATAGGAGAACTCAAAGAATCTCGAGCTATACCCAAATGCGGAGAAAAATAAGAATACACATAGGAATACGTGGAGCCTGGATCAAATAGAACCGATGCATTCCTGTGACAAACCAGTATAATACCTGTAATGACAGAATCGGAGGCAACAGCCTCGGTACGAGCAGGAATAGCATAATATCTGGCCTGGCCTCCCCCTCGAGGGCGACCTCTACCTCCCTGATATCTGCCCCTAGCTGGCTGGGCAGATGGGGTAGCAGCTGGAGCTGTGATCATGGCCTGAGAACTCTGCTGAGCACGTTGTGGCTAAAACGTCTGTGAAGATGCACCTCTACCAAGTCTGGGGCAGTCCCTAACCATATGGTGTGTATCTCCACACTCGAAACAAGCTCTAGGAGGACATGGTAGTTGTGACTGGCTAGGGCCAGGTCTGCTAGACTGACCTCTGAAAGCACCCCGCGCAGGAGGCGTGCTAGAAACTGGAGGTGCATAGTAAGGCTCCTGAGGCCTGGGTGGAGCTGGGGTACCGTTGGCTGCTGGAAGAGATGAATGAACGGGGAGGCCCATATAACCACTACCATGTCGATCTACTGCTGGGGTACGGGCACCAAAGTAGTAGCCCGACTCTCGAGACCTCTTGGCCTCTCTCTCCTCTCGCTCCCTAGCGAGCATACCCTCGATCCTCCTAGCAATGATCACTACCTGCTGATAAGGAATGTCCATCTCCAACTCTCGAGCCATGCTAGATCTGATGGGTGGGATAAGACCCTCAATGAATCGGCGAACCCTCTCACGGACAGTAGCAACCAAAGCCGGTGCATGCCTAGCCAATCTGGTGTAATGGATAGCATACTCTGAAACCGTCATAGCACCCTGGCGCAAATGCTCAAACTCTGCGCGCCATGCATCCCTGAGGCTCTGAGGAACAAACTCTCAGGAACATGTCTGAGAACTGGGTCCAGATCAGTGAAGCAGCCTCGTCTGGACTGTCTAAATCATATGTGCACCACCAATCATAGGCGGCTCCGCGAAGCTAGAAGGTAGTAAAGGAAACCCCACTAGATCTGTCTATACCCATAGTGCGAAGAATACGGTGACACTCTTCTAGAAACTCCAAGGCATCGTCTGATGCTAGTCCACTGAATACCGGAGGATCATACTTCTTGAACCTCTCAAGTCTCCGTTGCTCGTCCTTTGAAGCAGCTGACCCATCCTCGGGCTGAACTAGCACTACGGTGGTCCAGGAATGATCTCTAGGACCTGCTCCACATGCACTCGCTGCTCAGGAGTGCGGGCGGCAGGAGTCCGTGCTCCTCCCTCAGCCTGGGATGTGGTTGCAGCAAAGGGAAGCAACCCTGCCTGAGCCAGAGTGGTGTACATAGACATGAACTGAGATAACGTCTCCTGAAGGGCTGGAGTAGTAGTGGCAGTAGGCGTGTCAGGTGCCTGAACATCGGCTGGATTTGCTGGTGGTACCTCGGCGGCAGCTCGCGCAGGTGCTCTCGCTGCACCACGTGCGCGTCCTCGACCTCTACCTCGGCCCCGGTTTTTGACGGCTGCAGTAGGGGTGCGGGTGCCTGATCGTCCCGAGTAGCACGTGTCCTCACCATCTGTGAGAGAATAGCAGACAGAGGTTTAGAATTGATGTCAAAAATATTGCATGACAAGGAAATTAATGAAGTAAAGATTTTTCCTAAACAATTACATAGCCTCCCGTAGATAAGTACAGACCTCCCGTACCGATCAGCGAGACTCTAATAAACCGGCATGTGTTATGTGAATCCTACGAACCTAGAGCTCTGATACCAAGTTGTCACAACCCCAGTTCGCCCTCTGTGAACATGTCGTGATGGCACTTAGTCCCTATAACTAGGTAAGCCTAACAATGCGGAAAAAAAAACATAACTTGCAGAATAATTAATTAAAACTGAACAGCTAAAGAAAGACTGTAAATAAATGCCGCTTGGCATACACAACCAAATAATGCGGAAGTCTACAATATCACCCTAAAACCCGAAAACTCACGGGAAACACAGGCTAACAGAAATGTAATACATTGCTCTAACTCCAGAATGTCTAAACAACTGTAAGGAAGGAAAAGCTTTCCACTAAAGCTGGAATAAGATAGAGACTCCTGGTCTGCGGACGCGGCAAATGTACCTCGAAGTCTCTGCTAGATCTCTCAACCTCGGGGATAGTGCGTCTGGGTAGAGGTACCTGGATCTGCACATGAAAAACATGCGTAGAAGGGGCATGAGTACACCACAACAGTACTCAGTAAGTGCCAAGCCTAACCTCGGTCGGGTAGTGAAGAGGAAGGTCAGGTCCCTACTGAGGTTAAACAATATAATAGGCACGTACAATATGAAAACAGGTAGTAATACTGAGTACAACAGTAATATAAGACAGGTTAAACAAGGCAATAACAAACACACAAGAACGGAGAACACGGAATATGTACAACTCAATAACAATGGTAACAATGAGTATCTCCCAGGATACCGTCCTGTAGTCCTTTTCTCAATTGTCCAGTGGATCTCCCGAGATATCGTCCCGTAGTCCATCATATGTGAATATCCGAAGGATCTCCCGGGATACCGTCCCGTAGTCCAACTATCAGTGTGCAGGGGGATCTATCGGGAATCAAACTCGCAGTCCCAAAGTAAATATGCAGGGGGATCTATCGAGAATCTAACCCGCAGTCCCAAAGTAAACAAACAAGGGAAGGAGCTACCGGAATCCCACATCCATAGTCCCAATATAAATACGCAGCCACAACAAGAAGATATTCAAAAAATAGAGTGCAAAAATGCAAGGCAACAAGTAGTTCTAACCTAACATGTTTCACGTAGTACAATCAAGCAACTTAAGCAATTAGGCAATGTAGTTCAACTAGGCATGCTTTTCTAAACTAACACATGCTATAATTTGCAAGTAGAATAAAGAAGGTAAGGAAGAAACTCAATCTAAATATTTAAAGTAAAATCGGATTTTCAATAATTATCACAAGTACGCGCTCGTCACCTCACGTACAAGGCATTTAGTTACCAAATATCACATCCTAAGGGGAAAGGTCCTCCACACAAGGTTAGACAAGCCACTTACCTCGAACCGGCTCAAAATCAACTCGAAACCACACGTTTGCCACGAGTATTTGACTCCAAATGGCTCAAATCTATACAATTCAATTAAATATCGTAAATAACATCTCAAGCAACTGATTCTACTATTTAATTCAAAGCTAAGGCACGAAATTAGGTAAAATAACCAAAATGCTCCTCAGGACAACATCTCGGAATCGGATAAATTTTACATTTTCAGAACCCTCGTACTCTCACGAATCTAACCATATAAAAATCTCTCAAATCGGAGGTCAATCACCCACTCAAACCCCATAGTTTGGTTTATGAAGTTTTTACCCATTTTCCATTCAAAATCCAAAATTAGAAGAGGAATTCGTGATTAGATTAGCGGTTTATAAGCAAAAAGGAGTTTAGAATCATTACCCAATCTTTGCCTCTGAAAAACCCTCGAAATCTCTCTCAAATTCGAGCTCTCAAGTTTGAGTTTTGGTAAAAATGGCTAACCCTCGGACTTTGAGATGTTTATAACTGCCCAGGCACTTAAAGCTTCGCGAACGCGGAGGAAGTCAAGCGTTCGCGAAGAAGAAAAATAAAAGGTGCCAAGATTGCTCTACGCGATCACGAGGACCAGTACACGAACGCGAAGGCCTGAGCTGACAAGGCTACGCGAACGCGACATGGGGAATACGAACGCGATGAATAAAATAGGCTCAGCCCTCAGGGCCAAATAGAGCTATGCGAACGCGATGGCTTAGCCACGAACGCGATGGCGGAAAATATGAAGCTTTGCGCACGCGGAGGGACCGGACGCGAACACGATGAGGAAAACTGGTCCTTCACTCTACACAAACGCATGGAGGAGGACGCGAACGCGAAGAAGAAAAGTTCCAGGTGGTCAAATAAGCCTTCACGAATGCGAAGGGCAGCTCGCGAACGCGATAGAGGCACACCAGAAGCAGCAACAGCAGTTCAAAAATAGGAGGAAATGGCCCATTGAGCATCCGAAACACACCCGAGTCCCCCGGGACCTCAACCAAACCTACGGACATATCCCATAACATCATTCAAACTTGTACCAA
This sequence comes from Nicotiana paniculata, assembly GCA_005239505.1. NCBI lineage: Eukaryota > Viridiplantae > Streptophyta > Magnoliopsida > Solanales > Solanaceae > Nicotiana > Nicotiana paniculata. Next base: position 146,532 of record ML362626.1, read on the forward strand.
TCCTTAAACCACCTAAAACAACATTAGAATCTCGAATTAAACAAGGATTTGCCTAAGAACTTCCAATTTCATCAAAACACGCTTTCGATAAAAAACCTAACCAAAACACGTCCGAATGACTTGTAATTTTGCACACATATCCCAAATGACATGACGGAACTACTGCAACTTTCAGAATTCCATTCCGACCCTCGGATCAAAATCTCACTATCGGACCGGAACTTCAAAAATTCAAACTTTGGCATTTCAAGCCTAAATGAGCTACGGATTTCCAAAATGCATTCCGAACACGCTCCCAACCCTGAAATCACCTAATGGAGCTAACGGAACCATCAGATTTCCATTCTGAGGTTGTTCCGACTACGGGAAACTTTCCAACACTTAAGCTCTAATTTAGGGACTAAGTGTCCGAAAACTCTCTGAAACTCAAAACCGAATGTCCCGGCAATTCAATTTAGTATAAATAGACTTGGGGAAAACACTTAATAGGGGATCGGGGCGTTAATTCTTTAGATGACCAGCCGGGTCGTCATAGATACATAAGGAGATCGAGGTATATGTGGACGACGTCATCATCAAGTCCAAGAAAGCCACATATCATATAGTAGATTTGAGGGAGTTCTTCAACCGATTGTGGAAATACAACTTGAAATTAAACCCTGCAAAGTGTGCATTCAGGGTTCCTGCTGGAAAATTTCTTGGGTTCATCGTCAGCTGCTGAGGAATAGAACTGGATCCATCAAAATTCAAAGCCATCCAGGAGCTTCCACCACCAAAGAACAAGAAGGATGTAATGAGTTTTCTGGGACGGCTAAATTACATCAACCAGTTCATATCCCAGTCCACAACCATATGTGAACTCATATGTGAAACAATCTTCAAGAGGCTAAAGAAAGACGTTACAACCAAATAGACCAAGGACTGTCAAAAGGCCTTCGACGGAATCAAGGAGTACCTATCGACGCCACCAGTTTTGGTTCCGCCAGAGCCAGGTAGACCCTTATTACTCTACCTCACAGTACTAGATAGAGCTTTCGGCTGCGTTCTGGGGCAGCATGACGAGACAGGGAGAAGGAACATGCTATCTATTGTCTGAGTAAGAAGTTCACTCCATACAAGGCACAGTATTCTCTATTGGAACGTATCTGTTGCGCTCTAACCTGGGTCGCTCAGAAGCTGAGGCACTACTTTTGTGCCTGCACAACATACCTCATATGAAGGATGGATCCCTTGAAGTATATCTTTCAGAAACCCATGCCCACCGGCAAACTGCCAAGTGGCATATCCTGCTAAGTGAGTTCGACATCGTCTATGTGACTCAAAAAGTGGTCAAGGGACAGGCACTGGCAGATCATCTTGCTGAAAATCTGTGGGAGGAGAATACAAACCTCTGAATACGTATTTTCCCGATGAAAAAGTATTGTTCATAGGAGAAGACATCGATGAATCCTATGATGGCTGGAGGATGTTTTTTGACGGAGCACCAAATTTCAAAGGATTCGGCATTGGAGCCATCTTAGTATCGAAAACCGGCCAACATTACCCGGTATCTGCTAAACTCAGATTTCCCTGCACTAACAACATGGTAGAGTACGAAGCCTGCATCCTAGGGCTCAACATGTCCATTGACATGAATATTCAGGAGTTGTTGGTAATTGGTGACTCGGATTTGCTTATACACCAGGTACAAGGAGAATGGGCACCAAGAATTCCAAGATACTGTCGTATCTGCACAATGTGCAGGAATTGGGAAAGAGTTCACCAAGATAGAATTTCGGCACATCCCCAGAATTCAGAACGAGTTTGCTGATGCATGATGCACCGGACACTCTATCATCCATGATACAACATCCAGATAAGAACTTCATTGATCCTATTCTAGTAAAGATCCATAGCCAGCCGACATATTGTGCCCATGTTGAAGAAGAAGCATACGGAAGACCATGGTTCCACGACATCAAGGAATACTTGGCAAAGGGAGAATACCCGGAGCATGCAAATCATACCCAAAACGTATGCTTTGGAGGTTATCCAACATTTTCTTTCACATCGGAGGAACCTTGTACAGGAGAAATCCTGATTTGGGATTGCTAAGGTCTGACGATGCAAAAGAAGCTTCTAAACTACTTGAATAAATACATGCTGGTACTTGCGGCCCGCATATGAATGGTTTTGTTTTGTTCAAGAAGATACTCAGGGCCGGTTATTTCTGGATGACCATGGAAACTGACTACATCCAGTACATTTGGAAGTGCTACCAATGTCAGGTACATGCAGACATGATAAAAGTGCCGCCAAACGAGCTCAATGCAACAAGCTCACTTTGGCCATTCGCCGCCTGGGGAATGGATGTCATTGGACCGATAGAGCCTACCGCCTCAAATGGGCACAGTTTCATCCTGGTAGATATTGATTACTTCACCAAATGGGTCGAAGCAGCATATTACAAAGCAGTGACTAAGAAAGTCGTGGCAGACTTTGTTCGCGACCGGATTGTTTGTCGATTTGGAGTTCCAGAATTAGTCATCACCGACAATTCTTCCAATCTCAACAGTGATCTAATGAAATCCATGTGTGAGACTTTCAAAATCAGACACAAGAATTCCACAACTTATATGCCTTAGATGAATGGAGTTGTAGAAGCCACCAACAAGAATATCAAGAAAATACAAAGAAATATGGTAGAAAATCACAAACAATGGCACGAGAATCTGCCATTTGCCTTATTGGGGTACCGCACCACAGTCCGTACATCAACCACGGAAACTCCCTACTAGCTAGTTTATGGTATAGAAGTCGTCATTCCTACTGAAGTAGAAATTCCTTCCTTGAGAATCATACAAGAAGCTGAGCTCAGTGACGCACAATGGATAAGGAGTTGTTATGAGAAATTATCCCTCATAGACGGAAAAACAATGAATGCAGTATGTCATGGGCAACTCTAACAGAACAGAATGTACAGAGCCTTCATTAAAAGAGTCAAGCCTAGACAGTTCATACCAGGGCAGCTGGTGTTGAAGAAGATCTTTCTACATCAAGATGAAGCCAAAGGGAAATTCTCTCTCAACTGGCAGGGTACTTACATGGTCCACAGAGTACTGACAGGAAGAGCTCTCATACTTGTAGAAATGGATGGAGAAGTCTGGCCAAAACCAATCAACTCAGATGCAGTTAAACGATACTATGTGTAGCTCTTTATGCTTATATCAAATGCTGTAAATTGAATTGTGCTCGACCTGATTCTCGTTTAAGAGGGGATACGTAGGCAGCCTTGTGGGTTCAGTCACAAACCAATAAAAATCTTATTTCCCCCCACAATCGGAAATTGGGGCAGAATTTTGAGGAGGACCCTCAAAATTCCGAAGCAAGTTCAGTCGATCGCAGCACGTACAACAGTCAGAGATGTCAATCCATCTAACTGGGGCAGAATTTTTATGAGGACCCTCAAAATTCCGAAGCAAGTTCAGTCGATCGCAGCACGTACAACAGTCAGAGATGTCAATCCATCTAACTGGGGCAGAATTTTTATGAGGACCCTCAAAATCCCATAGCAAAAGAGGTTGCAATGTCTCGGATCTTGTCACGATCGCCGGTTCATAATTTTTCACTATGTCTTTACAAAACTATGCATGTTTGCTTGTAAGGTAATTATGTTTAGCCAAACGCTACCCCGACAATTTAAACCGGATCTTCAGGCCAGGCAAAGCAAGTCAAGAAAATCCAGTGGGTACACGAATCAACCTCCCCCATCCACAGACCCATGATCTTTATTTGGATGCAGGAACGAGAGTATACATGCCTTGAGGTCACATTCCCCGACAATTGCACTACTGAAATCTGCTACCAGCTAAGAAATTTTGCTACTATCTACTCTTTATTTCCCTTGCATGAGGTTAATCTCTACCTCCATATTTGCATAAGGTTAATCTCTGCCTTCCTCTACATAAGGCTAATCTCTGCCTTCCCTTGCATAAGGCTAATCTCTGCCTTCCTCTGCATAAGGCTAATCTCTGCCTTCCTCTGCATAAGGCTAATCTCTTCCTTCCTTTGCATAAGGCTAAACGTTTCCTTCCCCTGCATGAGACTAAGCTCTGTCTCCATCTCTGCCTTCATCTTGCATGGGACTAAGCCCTGTCCTGCATCTGCACGAGGCTAAGCCCTGCCTCCATATTTGCATAAGGCTAATCTCTGCCTTCATTTGCATGAGACTAAGCTCTGCCTCCATGTCTGCATAAGTCTAATCTTTTCCTTCATTTGCATGAGACTAACCTCTGTCTCCATATCTGCATAAGGCTAATTTCTGCATTCATTTGCATAAGGCTAAGCCCTGCCTCCATATCGGCATAAGGCTAATCTCTGCCTTCATTTGTATGAGACTAAGATCTGTCTCCATATCTGCATGAGGCTAAGACATGCCTCCATAATCTCTTCCTTTAATTTGCATAAGGCTAATCGCTGCCTTCACATCTGCATGAGGCTAAGCTCTGCCTCCAATTTACATTCTTTCATCGAGACTAAGCGCTGTCTCTCAAGAATTATTTACTTTGCTCTCCTTTCAGGCTAAGCTCTACCCTCAGCTTCACAAGACTAAGCCTTGTCTTGCTGATTCTAACATCATACTATTTCATCTCATGGGCTGAAATACCGCCAACTTGTCCAAAGTCGTCATTGTCTAAAGGCATCATCCTCATAGCCGGAAGACACCTGTCATGGCCTGAGTATCTCTCAAAATTTGCATATCATTATTCAAAGGCGTCATAGTTCGGAGGCACCATCTTCATGGCCCGAGAACGTCATTTCATGGCCTGTGAATCTCTCACTGATAAACTCATGGCCCAGGACGTCATGGTCCAAATACGTCATCCTTAACCGTCCGAAGACAACTTCCATGGTCCGAAGGGAATCTGCATCATGTTTAAACTTTTGCACAAATATATGCTCGTAGTATCTTTTATTTTCAGGTGACCTGGCAAGAAGTTGTCATCTCAGCAGGAGCGATCTCGCTCCAGTTCCTCCGACTATACCAAACTTGACCGCTCCCATAAACCATTCCTTGACCAAGATATTGTGTCCATTTCTTGTGATGATTTCGCCGGTATATTTCACCGATGAATCCAAAACTACACACGGCCTGATTCCTGTAAAACCAGGGATATGTAGGCAGCTCAGAAGCCAGAGTGCGGCTTAAATCTCTCAAACCATTTCGCTCGGTCAAAATTGGCCATCATATCTTTACCCGACAACTCTTTCATCCTTTCCGGGTAAAGAGAGGTAGTTGTTGATACCTAATTTTTCCTAAATAATTTCAAATTGCATATATACTTTCAAAATCATACATTAGTATCAATTGGTATTTTTCACAATTTTTTTACATTTTTATTAATTTGTCCAATATTTTTATTTCTAATAAATAATTATAAAATTGCATCACAAACCACTTCAAAGACGTTTCTTGATTTAATTTATTATTTATGGTCCTATTAAGTCCAAATTATTCCATAAATAGCCAAATTGACACCTTTTGGCTATAATTGCAATAACTTTGTAATTATAGCCCATGCATATAACTCTATACTCTTTTTTACCAGAAATTAGTCTTTTGTACTTTAAATACTAAATAATCAGTTTTTAAATATTTCTATGCATGAAATTCATTTTATAATTAGTAACTATTTTATAAATTATTTTAATTAATTTATCTTGGGTATTTAACAAATGGCCCTATTCTATTTCAATTATAGTCTATATAACCAGCCCAAATGCCTAACTAAATTATCCCAATACACCCAGGCCTAAATCCTACCCAAACCCGACCCAGTTTTGATGAATCTTGGCCGTTGATCATTTTTTTATCAACAGCCCTGGGTTAATTCTTTCCTAATTTAATCTAAACGACACCCCAAACCCTCATTTCTCCTCTCACACTCGCTGTCACACTTCACTCTCCTCTCCAAATCCTCTCTACCCTAACCCTAATTCCCCCCTCGTCGTTGCTCGCTTGCCGTCGACTATGGTGGATTACCACCATTCTCCAGCCTTAACGGCTCTCCTACGCCATTTTTTCTGCTGTCTTTGAGGTTCTCAAGGGACCAGGGAACAATCCACTCACACCCTGGCCTGTCATCACCAATCTCAGGCCACCATGACTCGATTTGAGTAAGATCGTCCTATTTTTGGCTAAAACCTATGGTTTCTAAGCCGGTATTTTCATCTCTGGGTTATTTTCTCGAAACCCTAATCTCATCTCCTAAACCTTTTAGATCTGTAACAGATCTGAGAAGGTTCGAACTATTTTTACTTGTTTTTTATGAGAAACCTTCCATTTTTCAAAGTGTCGCTTCATTTTTTCCTAACTAGGTTTTCTGGAAACCTTTTCTTCAAAACGATTTTTGATATTTTAAATGTTTATTCTCTGATTCTTGTGTGTTTGATCAATTTTGTTAAATTTCTCCTTAACCCTAACCAATTATGTTAAAACCCCTAATTTTTTAGCAGTATGTTTGGATTCTGAGTTCGTCCTTGCTGTTTGTTCATTCGATTCTGCTATGTGTTTGATTCTCATGAATAATGCTTCGTTTAATTAGAGTATTTTGCGATTTTTACCCTAGTATGTCCTATTAGGGTTTCAGATCTGATTCCTTCTGTTTGTACTTGGTTTACTTGCTTATTCATGGAAAATCTATATTATTTTCCTTAAAATCAATATTATTTTTATTCTTTGAATCCCTGATTCACTGTGATGTTACTCATATGCTAATTTTCGATTATTTTTCCTATTTTCACAACCTTTAAATTATTTCTTGCCTTATTTATGATCAACTGTGTTATTTACTGATTCTTACTACCTATGTCCTTAATTGAACCTTTGTGTATCTACCCGTAATTACCTACTCTGTACGTAGATTATTTTATTTCTTTCCTTAATTGTTACCTTCTCTTTACCGTTAGTAAATTACTCCCTTAATTAAGGGAAGACTTTACTGATTTTGTTCTTAATTGATTCTGTGATTCTCCAATTACTGAACAATTAATTGTTTACCTTATTTACCTAGCTCTCGACTATTATATATACTCCCTTCTATTCTCACTACACACACGAACACTAGTTCATAAACTCCATCTCTTACACTTACAGCTTCCTGCTCTTTCTTGTTACTTGCTACTTCTATTGAACTAGCCGGCTGTAAGCCAAGGCTAGTTATTGCACTACACTGCTCTATACTTTGTGTCTACTCTCCTTAACTGGTATGTTCTGATTTAATTCCAAGTTCAAACTCTATGTGTTCTCTTACTGCCTTGGTTTACTGATTACCAGTCTTATTTTTGTCTGTTACTTGGCTTTTCAATATGTAACTAGCATGTTTAAATCACTGTATGTATGAGTTATGTCCTAATTCAAGAATCAACATGTCTATGAATATGCCTATTACCTCTGTAGCATGTCCCAACCTGACTTTACTCCATGTATGTAGGTTTGAATTTTTGTCTGTTTGTTTACTCAGTTTCTGATATTAACCTGCTTTGCTAAGTCATTTACTATCCCTAAGTACTTCTAATTCTATGTTTAACTCTGTTTAGTACAAATATGTTCTCAAATGTCTGTTCAAAAATCCATATGTTTGTAGCTATATGACTAATTCCTTAGGTCTTGTGAACTCTAAGAAAAACTTATGTGCTCTTGTTGTTACATTAATATGTACTATGTGTCCCCAATTCCCATACTCCTTGAGTGCAATCTGTGTTTGACTGGTGTTGTTTGGACTGTTTGCTGACTTCTCACAAGTCCACACTGTTTTTTTTAGAAACTGTTTTTTTTACTAACCACTTCCTATTTTTCATAAAACTTCTTTACTTGGTTGAGTCCTTTTCAATATTGTTTTCCATATCAAAACCTTTTCAAAACTATGTCAAACACTCTCACTCTACTCTTACTTCCCTAGGCTCTGCCCCTCCAGTGTGTGACATCCTTGGGATCCTTTTGAGATCCCTCTGAACTCTAGCACACTGAGGCTGGACCTTCCACACTGTACTTATTCAGTTCTTGTTTTGAAAGTTTGGGTGTGAGCACTGCCCGGGATCCTTGAGGTCCTTAGGGAACTCTGACGCACCCAGACATGAAAATGGCTATGAAACTTTTGGCATTTGAGGTTATGGAAGGCTTGCTATTCTCAGGATACATTTGGGCCTGCTTCAGCCTCCCTATAGTTTAAATTCTTCTCTTTTTATTTATGTAATTCATTCAGCTATTGGACTGTAATAATTATTTATAAACAGATATTGGGGATGGCTAGTGAAAATGGGGAGGGTAGCTGTATAATACTGTTGATATTATTGGGTAGAAAGCATGCTTTAGGCTTTACATTCTTTATATTTGCATTAGAATTTATGCCCTAGGAACAATGTGTTCATCCAAATCATGCTAATCATTGTATATCATGTTCCTAGGACTTTACATTTACTGTTTCAAACATATCACATGTCACTAGCATATGTTTTAACATTGTATCAGTCTATCACTTAGAAATCCTGCTCCTAGGGCAATAAATAATCTTGACATAAAATTGTCACTCTTTTGTGCATTTAGAAATCATGTTCTAGGAATTCTGTTTGCATTCGCTTCAGTACGCCTAGTTTTTTAACTAAGATAAGCAACTGACCATGAAAAGGTATAAAGTCGTCTCCCATATAGATGTTATACTTCTGAACAAAAACTGGTACAAATTCTCTTTTTAAGTCTTCGTCACCTAGAGCAGCACGTTGTAGGTTAAAACAACTTCTAAACTGTTAAACATGTCATGTAATTGTGATCACATACAGTCCCATGCCTAGGCAAGCCTTAGGTAATTAATTGCTATAAAATTGGAAACTGCTTCGATTGTGTTTACTGCTGTCACGACCCAAAAACCCTACGGTCGTGATGGCGCCGGACACCATTGTCAGGCAAGACAATCATTAATTAGTCGAAATAAATTCCGGTTTATCGTTTATAAAAATCATTTCCTTTTATTTTATTACATTTTAGCTAAATAAAATCTGTCAAGTAAAACAATAGTTTAAATATTACACTTTAGCAAATATATCCCAACACATCCCAAAATCCGGTGTCACAAGTACATGAGCAATTTCTAAGAATTTATACAATCATTACAAAGCATGTCCGAAGTACAAATTGGACGATAAAATTTAAAATAATGTAATAAATACAGTACGAGAGAGACTCTGTCAGCTGCGGGTCGCCTCTGGATGATGCAGCTCGCCTAAGTCTCTGAATCCTCCACATTTCTATGAAAGTACCTGTGCAATAAATGCACAGCAAGTGTAGCATGAGTACAAAAACAACGTGTACTCAGTAAGTCGCCCGCCTAACCTCAGAGAGGTAGTGACGAGAGGTCGAATTACACACTCACTAAGGGCCAGCAAATTAATTAACAGTATAAGATGAACACGATAGGCATGTAAAGGTAGTAAAACAGCATATATATAAGGCACTGAAATCCAAGTAAATACTGGAAATAAACAACCAGTTACCACTTTCTCATTATTTTCCAAAATATCTTAAATAAATAATTTCCTTTTTGTTTTCCCCCAAATATCATAAATCCACAATTTCTTCTTTATTTTCCCCCAAATATCTTATCACTCGAAAATCATGAAAAACATTTCACAATTTAGCATGCGTATACGGGATAAGGACAACCCGCCTGATCCATCACAATAATCATCTTTGTGCATTGCCGAGGGTCGAATGGCCCGAACCATAATATTTCTTTCAATCTCGTCGTGGCATATGGCCCGCTCCCATGAGAGTGGGGAAAATAACACTCTGCTTGCGGAATGTAAATTGCGAAGTGGTCACATGCAGACATGCACAATCAACAATCCACCCCGAATA